>JAJTTS010000009.1:1068003-1162071 GCA_036971165.1 Arthrobotrys iridis | reverse complement strand
TGGTATGGTAGTATCAATCGCGGAATCACTATATTCTGGAATGCGGCAAACGGGCCTGTTCGTCTTCACAGCTATTCCTCAGCGCGCTCGGATAGCTCCCCCTCTCCACCCCCTTGTTCGCGCGGACGAATTAGATGGTGGCGAGGCGGGGGTGGTTGCTTTTGCATGCATGACACTAGCTAAGCCGGTCGGGTCGCTCAGCTGATGAGGAGTAGTCAACGTTTTACCACACGCCCCGTTAAAAGCTCCCTTGGAATTTTCGTGACAGCACTTTTTATCGCATCGCAGGGTTGGTTAACAGGAGGTTGGGAAGGATTATCGATACTTTAAATCACATACCGGGGTCGGGGCGTTATATATAAGTCACCTCTCGCGCCTTATTGGTTTTTCTAGTTTACCATATTTTTCCAACCGCGTATACATATACATACCGTAGTTAGTTGCTATTTCTACCAACGTAATCTACCGTCTCGAATAACAGAAATTATCGTTCAAAGACAAAAACAAAAACCATGCGGCTCAAATCCCTCGTCCTCCTCGCGGCCTCCACCTCCCTCATCCCGCAGACGTCAGCATGGGGCTTCTACGGCCACAAAACCGTCGCCCTGCTGGCGTCCCGCTACCTCCTCCCGGACACCGCCGTGTTCGTCCAGGAGTACCTCTACCGCGGACAGACTATCATGGACGCGGCGGTGTGGGCGGACAGGTACGCTCACATCCCGCTGGGGAGGTACTCCAAGACGTGGCATTACATCGATGCTCAGGATGATCCGCCGAGGGTGTGTGAGGTGAACTATAGCAGGGATTGCGCGGTAAACGGGAGCGGGTGTATTGTCAGTGCTTTGGTGAATATGGTATGTTTCTCCTCCTCCTCCTCCCCATCCTCCCCTTTTTAACTATACAACTCCATATGTAAAGCTTAGTGGAGATCCGTAGACTGACCGGTGATGATTTATTTTTGTTTAAAAAAACTAGACGGCAAGAATCCAAGACGAAACACTCCCATGGGCGCAACGTGCCCAAGCCCTCCGCTTCATCCTCCACTTCCTCGGCGACATCCACCAGCCGCTGCACACGGAACACAAAAAGCTGGGCGGCAACCAGATCAAAGTCCTCTTCCACGGCAACGAGGCAAACCTGCACTCCGTGTGGGACTCTCGCATCATCGAAGCCGCGCGCGGGAGACCCACCGACCGCGGGATCATCACCCTCGCCAACGAACTGCAAGACCGTATCGAGACCGGGGAGTACAGGGAGGAAAAGAACGGGTGGAAGGATTGTTTGAATACCACTGCGGCTGAAGAGTGCGCGCTGGTTTGGGCCGGTGGGGCTAATAAATACGTCTGTTCTTACGTGCTTAAGGATGATGATTTGGAGGGGAAGGAGTTAGGCGGGGAGTACGCCGACGGGGCGGTACCGATCATTGAGAAGAGCATTGCGATGGCCGGGTATAGACTTGCTGGGTGGTTGAACATGCTGGTCGCGGGGAGAGATGGGTTGGATGAGGTTGAGAATGGGAGGTTTTATGCTTCGGAGGTGGCGGAGGGGAGAAAGGAAGGGTTGGATGAGGCGGACAAGGAGATCGAGAAGCAGATGGAGGACGAGGAGAGGAAGAAGACGGAAGGTGTCAGCTTTGAGGGGGTCAGGGTCCAGCATTGATTTTTTATTAATTTTTGGGAATTTAATTCCGCGACTGGGGTACACGGGAGTATTGGAGTTTCTATACTTTTTTTAATGAAGCTTGAAAGGGGTGTGTGTATGTTACTGTATGGCATGGCATGGGTATGATATGATATGATATGATACAAGGAATCGAGACTAGAGAATACAAAACCGATGATTCTCCAATCACCACGATGATTATATATGATATTGGTCATAAATACTCGAGCATATATTCCCCATGAGAATGCTTCTTCTGATACTGATATGCATGCGTAGGATGGATATGATGGAGGGAAGAGCGTCTACCGCAATCCCAAGCGCTCTTCAACCCGTCGTTTCACCTCCGCCATATCCGCGCCCTGCCCTTCAAACATCCTGTCCACCCTCATCCTCAAGCTCGCGCGGTCTCCTGTTCCGAGTATCTGTACTAGCCGGTCGATGGCTCTGCTATCCCGCTCTTGCACTTCCTCTTCTTCTTCTTCTTCCTCCTCCGCTGCTTCCGCCTCAGGCTCTACTTCCTCTTCCTCCTCTTCTTCTTCTGAATCCTGCCCACTCGGTCTCCAAACCTCTATAATCCCAAACCGCTGGCCGTACCACTCCAGGAGTTCCCGCGGCACTAGTCCCACCTCCAACGCCACCTCCGCACGTTCTCCAATCGGCATTTCTGGCGGGAATCCGACGCCATCCTCGATCATAGTCACCAGCGTGGCCCTCAAATCGTCCTCTCCGACTTCAAACGATCCGCTCCCCACCCCCGCCCCCGCTATCGGAACCGCTGCCCCTGTCTGTTGCGGTTGAGGTTGAGGTTGTGTAGGATTGGCGGTGGTAGTATCAGGTGGCGGCGCCTGAAAGTCCGGCATAAGACTCCTAAAGAACGCTTCGAACAGTCCTCTCGCACCGACTGCCTCCATGGGTCCGCCACCGGCGGTAGTAGCACCAGCACCCTCCGCTTCCATATCTCTTTGATAAGCACTTTCATTCCCCACAGGTGGTAGAATATCCCACGCGTAGCCCTGATCGCTCCTGACATCCAACGGCAGGAAGCCAATCAACCCTCTCCCTTCGCTCAAATCCATCAAAAACACGTGTCTCGCCAGATTTCGCATTTTGGCTCCCTCGTAAACCGATTTCATGGACTTGATGTCACCCTTGTTGATGTCGAACTTTTTCGCATCGTAGAGGGTCGATGTCAGGAACTGTGCGTGTTCGGGGATGTTCCACAGATCGCCCATGCGGAGGGTGTACATCTCCGCTAGCAGATTGTCGGTTTCCGAGGGGGGTAGGAGGCCCCACAGCTCCTCTGGTAATGACTTTCCAGCGGCGTTTTCAGCCGATAAGGCGCCGTGAAGCTTTGTCATCAACCAAGGGTATATTTTTATGGCATCCTTCAGTCGTGATTTTGCGGCGTCCAGGTTTCCGGCCATGAATTCGGCGAGGGATAGAGAGTAGGCGATGTTTGGGGAGGTTGACCAGGTCGGGGAGAGCAGTGGGGTTGAGGAGAGTGAAAGGAGGATGTCAAAGCAGCGGGATTTGAGAGCATATTGGTCGATTATGAGGTTTAGGCACAGCGGGTCTTCGAGGGGGGATAGTTGCAGGAGAAGTCTTATGAATTCCAGACCTGTACGCCAGAGACCTCTACGTGAGAGTGATAGTACGTATTTCCAGGCTGCAAAGTAGAGTTCTCGGTTTTCGAAGAATTCGAAGGACAGGCGGGCGAGACCTGAGGTTAGCGACGTCGGGAAGACGCTGTGGCTGCTCCGGCCCATTGAGAAGAGAGCGCGGGAGAGGAGGGTCTGAGAGGTAGTGTGATCGTTGGATTGGGTCAGAGCTATATGACTAGTCTGGAGGAGGGTGGAGATATGGTAAGGGTGGGATGATAGGTGGGATATCATGCGGTCCGGGTCCATGCTGCGCACGCATAGCAGGAACTGACGTTGAGTTTCCTGGTAGGCGCGGGAGTGGGAGTAGCGGAAGGAGACCGTGCCGTCGTCCTGAGACTTGGAGAGGAGGTCCATGGAGAGGCCACCGGAGGAGTCGCGAGGCCAGTTGTCAGCAGGCTGGACAAAGGGGTTCCGACGGCTAGAGAGGGGTCTGATGGTGGTTCCGGGAATGCGGGACCGGGCTGTCCGAGTGTCCTGCGGGTTCTCGCGGGCGGCGGAGCGACCGAAGAGCTTGCGCATTTCATTCTCGAGGTCGAGATGGCGGGGGTCGATGTGTAGGAGGGAGTTTAGAAGGACTGACGGGGGTTGAGATGTGGTCGTGGCGGGGTTGGTGGGGGACAGCGTCGTCGACTTGAGGGCCTGCAAAGCAGAGTCGAAGTCATCTTCCTCATCCTCCTCATCCTCCCCGGTAGCTTTGCCCTTGCCCTTGTTCTTCTTCTTCTTCTTCTTTTTGTTCTGCTTCTTCTTCTTGGACGCTGCCGATGTCGACGTCGAGGTAGGTTTTGGAGTATCGCCATCATCATCGTCGTCACCGTCGTCCTCGGGCTCAGCTTCCTCGAGCTCGGCTTCCAACATAGCAAATAGATTGGGCTTCTTCGAGACTACCGGTGCCTCTCCCTCTTCCTCTTCCTCGTCGTCGCTATCATCGTTCTTTTGGGCTTCTTTTAAGGCGAGGGCGGCTAGACGCTCCTCCTCGGCCCGCTGCTGGGCCTTCCGTAGTGCGCGGGAGGACATTTCAAACTACAGTCCCGTATCCTATATAGATAGATAGATAAACTGTACGTTAGCAGTTTCTACTGTGATGAAATTCCAGAAAGGGCACTTACTATGTTGGTTATTCCATGAAGCTGAATGAAGCTAGTTTTGATGAGAGTGACAATGTTTGTTGGAGAAGGAATGAGAATGAGTCCTCCAACATTGGTCAGAGTATCAGAATATCAGAAATACCAAACCCCTCGTTCCGCCACCTGCAAACCATCTCCACCCAACATCCCGGCTTCACCACTTCCTCCACGAAGACCACTACCAAGAACACTCTCAGGAACGCTCTCAGGGTTATTCCCACGGCTGGAGCTGTTTTCTGGGTATCTCCCGCGATGGAATCTCCCGGCGAGGAGGGGGAGGTGTGCTCCTACTGCGCCTGGGCTCCCTACGCTATCATCGCCCTTCCCGTCGTCCTCCTACTACTGCTGCTACTACTTCACAGGCCGCTGTTGTTTCTCTTCGGCCTCTACATCCGCAGTCAGAATAGCAATAAACGGGAGCTACTGTTCAACGCCTCTCAGGAGGAAGCTGCAAAGACGTCTTCAAAGACGACACCTCCACAGCCCACTACAATCGTCGGCTTCTTCCACCCGTTCTGGTAAGTGCTTAGATTACATGCCTTATACATGTATAAAGAGCTACAGAGTTGACAATGGTATGACAATGATGACAGTAACGCCGGCGGTGGCGGCGAACGCGTCCTCTGGGCCGCAATCCATGCTAACCAACTACACTCCCCGCACGTTCTCAACATCGTCTACACCGGCGACCACGAACCCAAATCGACCATCCTCTCAAATGTCCAAACTCGTTTCGACATCCACCTAGACCCGTCCCTCGTCGAATTCATCTACCTCCAAAAGCGGCATCTCGTCTCTGCCGCATCCTGGCCGCGGTTCACGCTCCTCGGACAATCCTTGGGGTCGGTCTTTCTCGCACTCGAGGCCTTTGGAATGCTCGTGCCGGATGTCTACATAGATACCATGGGATACGCGTTCACCGTCCTTCTTGCGAAAAAGTTGTTCGGCATACCCACCGGAGCGTACGTTCATTATCCGACCATCAGCACCGACATGTTGGGGGCGTTATCGCCGGAGAAGAGCTTGAAAAAACGGTACTGGCAGCTTTTTGCCGTCCTTTACAGCTATGCAGGTTCCGGGATCGATCTTGTCGTCGCGAATAGTAGTTGGACGGCGGGGCATTTGAACTCTTTGTGGAGGGGGCGGCAGGATGGAGAAACTGCTGCCGGGACACCTAAGTTTGATGGCGGGTTGGCGATGGCTATCAAGTGGATTTCGGGGAGACGGAGCAGAGAGGCCGTACAGGTGTTGTTTCCGCCGTGTGCAGTGAAAAAGTTGGCGGAGGGGATCTCTATCAAGGAGAACAGGAAGAAACATATCCTATACATTGCGCAATTCAGACCGGAGAAGAACCACGTACTGGTCCTCCAGTCCTTCCAAAAGTTTCTCAAGGCAGCACCCGAAGAGCTAAAGGATACAAAGTTGGTTCTCGTGGGGACTGTCAGGAAAGGCCAAGATGAGACAAAAGTTTACGAACTACGGGTGCTGCAGCGCGAGCTACAGATCGCAGATCGGAATGTGGAGTTCGTTCTGAATGCGCCCTGGGATGACGTCATCAGACGGCTCGGGGAGGCCAGCTTGGGTGTCAACGCCATGTGGAACGAGCACTTTGGCATCGGGGTGGTAGAATACCAGGCTGCCGGTTTGATCGGTGTGGTTCATGATAGCGGTGGGCCCAAGTTGGATATCGTGGTCGATATTGACGGGCAGAGAACTGGTAGGCGCCACTTTGACATTGGATCCAGAGCCCAGCATACTAATCCAGCATTCTAGGATATCACGCTACAACCGCAGACGAGTTCGCAGATGGGTTTAAACAGGCACTGTCATTGAATGCCGCAGATACAATAGCCATGCGAGAGCGAGCGAGGAAGTCATCATTAAGATTCTCAGAGGAGATCTTTGAAGAGCAGTGGAATATCATAATGGATTCCCTCCTAGGGCGTCTCGAGGAGAAGAAGCACAAGTAGTTGGTATTTATCATAGCAAAAGCATTTCACGGGAATTTATAGACTGGCGTTTTTCTTTTTACCTTTTGGATACCCGGATTTCCATTATACTCTTCTATAGTTTATATTGGTATTAGTAGTACATACATACATTTTGCTCGCTTTATTTATTCTCTCCTGTCTTCTCTTTCTTTATCCAGCTGGGTATCTTCTCGCCGACCGGTTCTACGCTCCTAGGCGGCGGTAGAACCGTGTGCAGGACCGCATTCTGCACGAGAGAGTACACGCCCGAGGTGATCCAGTACAGGAGTAACACCGCAGGAGATCCAATGGTCAACGGAAAAGCCGCGATACTGATCCCCATCAGCGCATTCCTTAACCCCTTCCTCCACCCCGTAGGTTCTTTGGATGCTCGCGCCGTCGCAGACTATATACCTCTGAATCAGCGAAATGGAATAGCCACGGGGATATGATGGACATACCATTACGTTTGTAAACAGTGTTAATGAGAACACGATTGGTAAGATCATATACGGATCCGGCTGCAGTAGATCCACAAACCAGCCGTCAACCCCACCGGTCTGCATCTCCTCCCTCACCCTCGCCGTCACCTCGTCCACACTCGCTAGACCCTCCGAGACAGCCGGCAGCCCTCCTTCGCTCCCCGGTAAGGTAGTAACCTCTCTCGCTCGTTTCGCGATATCAATTGGCGCCTCCCAACCACCTACACCCGTCACCCGTCTGACACTTACAGAAGCCAACACCCACACGGGTATCTGTATCAACCCTACAAACCCTTTCCAATATTGACACCCGAACTGTTTATAGATCTCCACGCGTTTCTTCCTAGTCCTCGCTAACACCTCCTTCGTCCACTTCTCCGGCGAATCGTAAACTTTCTTCCCTACCAGCTCTTTCGGAGTGTCCGCTGAGTTCGGGTAGACTTCCCTGGCGACTTGACGACGATAGACGTACGACCAGGCGTGGATTACAGGGGAGAGGGAGAGTTGCTTTAACGTCCGTTTGTGGGAGTATACGGTGAATGGCAGGGTAATGCATGTTCGGACCGTCAAGGCTACCAGCGGGATTGTGAGAAGCCAGGGGAGGGAGGTTGTGGATTGAAGAGTGAGGATTAGGGATGTGGTTGTTGAGAGGAGGGGTTCTATGGTGGGGGTCGTGAATGACCTGCGCGACGCAGGGGTTTGTAGGAGGCCATTGCGATTGAGGTTGCTGATGGCATAGGCGGTGCAGCCGTTATGGAGGAGAGGAAGTGGGAGGATGCGGAGATGGTGGTGGCGGACGTGTCGTGAGAGAGTGGAGGTGGTGGTTGAGCGGAGCATGGTTGTGGAGGGGAAGGTTAAGGAAATTGGAGATTGTTGGATATCTTGCTGGGCAACGCACTTTTTCTTTCTTGCTTTCTATCTTTTAGCAGGCGTACCTTTTTGAAGCTGAGAGGGTGTCGAGTAACCTCTTAGCTATGCGGTCTTTGTCTTGTCGTTTTCCAATCCTATCAGTTTATTGAGCCAAGAGAAGAACTTTCCGGCCAACTCTTCCACTGTCCTCCTGCCGGATTCTGCATCTGCGGTTGAGGCATCTTCGATATCTCCTGGATAGGTTTCTTGAGCCGGTAAGGCCGGGGCCATTAGTGGTGTCTCGGGGATATATCCGACCTCAACAGTCTGGACGAGAACTATATCTTCTATAATCATGTTTAGTATTTTTGTTTCAAATGCAATTGACAGTTGTGGTGGTAGTTACGTTATCTTCAAGGTTAAAGTATACCGCGGCTTGAATATAGTCATATCCAGTATAGTAAATTCTATTTTAGAACACTCGATGTGCACGACGAGGCTATTAGAGTAGTATTCGATACTACATTCCCTCTTTCTATATATAGCCATTTGTGCCACTTCAAGACTCAGACTCCCCGCCCAATTATACGACAAACTTTGGTATGATTTTAACAAACCACGAGATGATATGCACGCCGCACGACAATTAAATTTGAATTATTATAGAACCAGACATAGCGATCGCGTTTTAAGACGTGGAGCGTAATCAGGTGATGATTTTGGCCATCGATATGAGAGGACGAGAAGCGAGTCTAGCCGCTTGTAGCATAGTAGAGTGTGATAGTGTGCTATTTTAGGATGATCTTCATATCTAACGACATTCTCATAATCAGATAGATCTAAGGAATGGAGGAGCATCAACGATACTATCTTTCAGCTGTTAACAGTGAATCTATGATAAATGAATAATCTAGATCGAGGCGACGTCCGAAATCTGATCTCAAGCTCACAAGGGAAGGACCCAACTGGTTGGTTATCGCTACCGGCGTATTGGTCTCAACCGTGTTTGTCTCAAGAAGGGAATAGATATCGGCTTTTGAAGTTTGAGACATTCTTTGCCTGAATCGGCCGATAGTAGGTCAGTTGATGCCCTTTCCACATCATATGCTCAAAAATTACCAAGCTCCCGGGAAATTTATTTTCTTGGTCCGAGATTCAGATATCCAAAGTCCATTTTTGGTGATTTACGCAAATCCTAGTTTTGTCTTTGAGTTGTAATGCGAAACAATTCAACTTCGGTCGAACTCGCCCCGCGGTCTGTTTAGTCTGTTTTAGTGTTCTAATGGACGCCGACCGGTCGGCATGAGAAAATAAAGTCCAATTGGTACCACGCGAGAGGCTATACCCGCTACTCCAACAATGATGATGTAAATCGTTCAGGTGAGATGGATAGCTAGGCCGTAAACTAAATAGTGTGATAACACGGACGTTGGATCAGGCTATAATGTTGGATAACTGTTGTAGGTATATATCGCAACTGAGTTTAAAACATGAGATGATATGATAACAAGGCTTCCAATGCATGCAGCCGAATGCATAATATTTAATGGTCAGCAGCAGTCTCCAATTCAGGTCAGCAGTGCCAATGTTGGACAAAAACATTTGATTGACGTACTGCTTCATCCCGAATGGCTCTTTCCCGACCTATCACATCGATCATCAGCCTTGCGTTAAAACTTGGAGGCTTTCTGAAACAGCATGTGTCCCGCTGATATTGGCGCTCAATGCAACCAGGCTATGCGGTTTCCCGTGTCTTAGAATTCGGGATAGTTTGGCTTTTAAGTATTTGCCTTCGCCAACCTTTTTTTTTTGTTTCTATAACTATGGAGTATCTAGAAGATATATGAGTTATATGCTTGGAATTGTACTTATTGTGTACTTTTTAGTGTAAATGGACTGATCTGAGGCATTACTTGAGTGCGCGCGTGTATGCAGCCATCGACTGAGAGGATGTCGACATGTATAGCAACATTAATATTGACTTTGAATTCTCATATCGTATTTCGGCTATTAGACCAACCCACGCCTTCCACGAGTGACCACATGTCTACTACCAAATACCAAATCTGAGATATTTACAGTCCCCTCGGGCCTCGCCATCCGGAATATCTAAAATAATTTGTTGCACCGACCCCCAATCAACAGATTCGAAGGGTCACCTGTAGCCACCATCCATGTAAAATGGAACAGCGTCGAGAAAGCCGCGTCGACAGATACTATAGCCCCGGGTATGCCGGAGGGATTGCAGATTTACGTGAAGATCATTGCTGGATAGACACATGTAACATATCAATTCACACCAATATCGCAGATCTTAAGCATTGTCGATATCACAGGGTCCTTATGTTTCCCTGTACGTACCCTGGCCTGTCTATAGTTTAAAGTATATAGGCGGGTAAGACGAGTCTTCAAGATATCCTCGGATGCCGGCAGGTTGAGAAGATCGAAATAACGGTTTTTTCAAAAATAATTATGGATAACCTTGACGCTCATGGGGATGGAGTTGAGGAAGATCAGGTTTTGATGGGTTGCTCTTATCTACGAGTGGAGCTCGGGTAGTATCCGGATTTCTCATGAATTTCACGGGTATTTTTGCCCCCGTTAGCCGGCCATAAAATTATTTTTTTGTTCACCAGGTACGGTACTTTTGACAATGTCAGTCAAGTACCTCCAGTACACACTCGATCGTACCTCACTCGGGATTGCGATTCCCGGGTTCATATATATTTCAGGGATCAATATTGCAGCACCCTGTCGACACTTACCCTGATATCGAAGCAAACAACCTGTTTCAACAATCACCCAAGGCTCCCCCCGGGGACCACATTTCACAGACCCATCCAATCTTTTGCTCTTGTTTGAAAGCCTTCTAAAGAAAGGAGTATTAACCACCTGGAGGTAGTAAAAGATCGCGGTAGTCGGAAAGTAGAGCCAATTCGGCGATGATGGAAAATATTATATATATCATAACGATTACTATTGCTACTAGTGGGCTACGATTGGGCTCTATATGATGACATATGTGTACCGCGGTTTAACATATCACTAGAACTATAGGATATAAAGTATATAGACAGGTGGCGATAAACGGCCACATCCTTTGAGAACAATAGCATGGCCGAGCATACGTACGCCATCCGGGGCGCAATATAGGATCGTCCTATCACGTCGCATGCACGAAGAGGCGAGAAACAAAAAAAAAAAAAGTTCAACATCCTCCTTCGTATAACGGGATTGTCCGTAGCGCTCTAGCAAAGTGGAGAAACATATCCCACGCCTACGCGAACGGAATGGTGGGTTTCGTGACCTGGTGATATAAGAAATATTTTTCTTGCCTGGATACTTGGGGCGTCCTAGAAAAGCCAAATCGGTAACGTTGGAAAGAGGGGAGGCCGAAGGGAGGTATGTAAGAGGTATGTGACGCTGATGAGACCAGAATATGAGTCAAAGAGCTTTTGAAGAAGTTGGTAACTGGGTCGACGAAGGACTAGATCTGTCCAAGACACTCTATTCGCCTTTGAGAAAAAAGCAAGAAGTAAGTAATATCAAATAGAGGCAAGGCCAGTCGCAGTAGCTAGCTAGCTAGCGGAGAAAGAGTCAAGCCTCGCAAAATCGACGAAAACCGGTCTATTAGAAGCAATCAAAATGATCATGGGGCCTGGACCTTTTCTTCTGTACAGCCCAAAGGAGAGGTCGCGGGGACAGCGACATGACAGGTCTTTACTGGATTTGTCTAGACTGGGTTCCATATCGAAGAGAATGATACGCGCTGCTATTGGCTGGGAGAGGAGTGAAAGGTCTTGAATCTCATAATCTGGATAAGGCGGGCTACTATGTTTCGGTTGGGTATGTGGGTTCAGATTTCGACAGTATGTCGCAGTTGGATGCGGAGAAAAAGGTGGTGGCATGTGTCAACATCTGAGAAGCAAGCGAAGAGGGTCGGATGTGGAGTCTGGGCTGAAAAGGCGAGAGCGCTGGAAGCTGAGATGCGGGTATTTGGTGGATTTTACCTTCTAGATTTTGGATGTTGGGCGCTGGAGGCACCGGTTGGTGGCGGTTTGGAGAAAATGGAAAAATAAAAAATAAAATAAAATAAATCGGGCCACTTGGAATGGATGCGCGGTCGATAGAGCTCTAGAGTTGGAGTGTCGGTAGTAAGGGATCATTCGGAGATCAGACCACTTAGGCCGTCTGTGACCCTGTCGAATGATGAAAGAGTTCGGAGATATGACGAGAAGGCTTCAGAAGGGGAGACTAGTGAGAAGGCTATCAGATTTGCCCAAATCCAATAAAATAGGTTTCCACAATTCCATAGAATGCTGAAAAAGATTCCAGGCTAAGTGAGAAAAAATAGGTATACAACTGTCTTGTATAACTCAAGGGGCTTCTAAGCAGTACCGAGGGTGGAAGCGAACTTAACGGAATACTTGCCCCGATTGCGCTGTTATCTCGAGCTTGTCTCCTGTCAGTATAGTATCGCGTTCGACTGAACTCAAGTAAAAAAAAACTTCTAGCCTCTCCTCTTCAAAAGCGCCAGACATCAAATGGCAAAAAGCCAAGGCCCGCAACGGCCTCCATGCAGCTAGTAAATCGAGGCTAGTAAGAAACTAGGTCGCTTACGTCTTCCTCTGCAACCACATTGCGACAGGAACTGCATTCCCAACATAGCCCGGTGCCTCTTGCCGTCGCACGTGAAAAATGGAACACAAGGTTCAGGAGATCGAAGTAACACTAGGCGCACGCATTTACTTGCCTTGTATTTACCCACCGGTATTTCAACAGTCTGTCCTTTTCGACGGTGGGGAACGTTTATCTTCCAAGATTTTTGATTTTTAATTCTTGTTCAACCTGAGATTTCCCAGGAAGTTTTCCTGTGAGGTGTTGTCGTTTGTGGTAAGTTTGTAGGAAAGACCGGGGAGGCGGCTAGTTATCGATATTGGAGGCGCAATCAATTGGCTGGTTCAAGTCCCCACTTTTTTCCTCCTATAACGTTTGCCCGGTCGTGGATTTGTAAAGTCTCCCATGGAGCAGCCTCCTTCGGCCGGGATTGGCCTTTGAGTTTCCTTCTATCAGCAAGAAGTCTAGAAAATCCCACTTCGACAAGTGCGGAACTTGACGGGTAACGGAGCTAGTAATACTAATATTGGTCTAAAATGTAATATCAAGAAGCATAATTCAATATCATTCAAGGGTCAGAGCCATGTTAGGTGCTAGTCGAGATAGTATGTATCGGTACTTGATAATATAGCCCCAGTTCCCTACCAGCCACAGCTTCCAAATGTACCATGTTCAAAGGCTAAACCATGGAGTTAAGAGCTAGAGCACAGGCGCCACGGGTTCATCTGCTAGCTGCATCCTGGGTGTGCCCGAATGACCTGAGCAGCAGGGATAAAACTCAATGCATCTGTGGAGACCGTAGATGAATTCAAGGAGTAGACGACCCAATAGGTATATCAGATGAACTGCACAGGCGGGATGGTACACTGCAGTTATGTACCGCCCGCGCGAATGTCTCCTTGGACTGGTTGGAAATTTGGCTTTCACGCATGGGGCCCAGATTCACTAGCTTCGACTTGAAAAGACCTGGCGAACCTTTGACGGTCTTTTTGTGTTGAATGGTTTTTGTGATAGAACGATTGATATATGCAAAACATCGTCACTTGCATCTAACGTATGCAAGCCAAGGCGCACTAGGAGCCGCGTGTGGAGAGCGCAAGAGAGGGAGAATTACTAGTGGAGTCGGTTACCTTCCGACGATTGGCTCGTCGAGAAAGTGCTCATGATTTCCAAATTTTCAGCTTAGCCAAAAAAACCCTCCAAAAACGGAACCCAAAAATCGAAAGAAGAGGAGACTTCCGCGTTATTTTACGTTTCGCCATTTAAAAGAGAAAGAACGTGGTCTGCGGGTGGTGTCTACCCGTCAGCTAATACGTAAAGATTTGGACGGAAACTGCACCGTGCGAACGCCACCTCGCAGTCGCTGTCCCGATTTGGATTCTGCGATAAGTACGCCTAGACCTGTATACGAGCTATAATTTCGGAGGGCCAGAGTGTCGATAAAAGACGAGGGATCGAAAGATCAGCCTCGAAATAGGCTTTTGGAATCCTATTTGACCGAGAGAATACTGTTTCTATTCTTGATTGAATGTAACTCGGTGTATCCCTGTAGGTGGCTTACTAGGGTCCTTGTTAAAAAAACCTCCGTTGATTCGCCACGATACCAACCCAGAGTTCGGACGAAATGTTAGCGAAGTTGAGAAATCCGTGGGGGCTCAATGCGGGGAAGTAACTGTTCAACTGTATGTGGTGGGGAGCAAAAGGGGTCAGTGCGACTCGTCTTTTCAGATAAAATATCCTAGGGATAAAGAAGCCCAGTACCCATCTCTTGTAAAAATAAAATACAATAAATTTTTGAGGGCCACCCCTAATAAATTTGCTTGTGAATATTCAAGTTCAGGTACACATGCGCTTCGCGAATAACGGAGGCCTTATAATCATGCAAATTTGCTTGTCTTGTGTACGGAAGACGCTGCTCCGGTAATTTTTACCAAGTGCAAGACATTATCGCAAGTTCTTTCTTAGATAGTTTTCAAGATGATGTTCAGTAATATAGTATGTTTAGTTAGGCAGTGATCAAGGCAGCAAGGGCGGCCCGATGCTGAGTCGTGAGATCGGCTACACTCAGAAATCGGCACCCGTCCGCCAATCACATCTGATTCGCCTTCCAATGTGCATACTAATTTTTTGATTATTGAGTTAGCGACCTGTTTGAAAAGATTTTAGGTTTCTTAGTACACAGTCGCCGGTTTAAGAGACTGCATGCGCACATGCTGTAAACTCTCACATTCACTAATCCAAAAATTGCGTAAAAGAATCAGATCTTCCACCGCAGATCAGGTCTCCAACTTTGTACTTTGACGTACTCCTAAATTCTTACTGCTATGGCATGAGAAATATGTATCAAACCATGTTGGAAGCTGCGATAGCATTCGAGGCAAGCTTAAGATCTAATTACATATAGCTTCGAGCGCGGAGTATGCGCACGGTGGTCGTGAGAGCGATTTAGAACACATAGGTGTATCTATCTTCACAATCGCTAATAAAGTGCTACACAAACGCGCGACCGAGGAGTTGCAAGCCCAGTTGAAAGAACGACCACCGCACGTGCTCTGAAGTCCCTAAAACGCCACAGTTTATAGATCCGTAAAGAGGATTTATGGCTTTTTGAATGAGTCAGATACGAAAGACCCGAAAGGCCGAATGTGCGGTCAAGCTAATCCTGTACTTTCGAGTTTAATTTCCACTAGTGGCGAAGGAAGACATAGCCCCCCCCGGTAAGCGGAGAAAGGACATGTAAATAAAAATTTGGGAAATACTAGGATACTATAACACTAGATATCAGTGAGTGATTGATGCGCGGTTACTGCCGTTGGCCTTCTTGATCAATCAAATCTTTCAGAATTCTTTCATATCGGAAAGGACTTTACAGCACCATAAGGTCTTCCATTTTACACATCTATTACATCAAAACGCTTGCCCAACTCTCGGCGTCCACCAGAGCTGGAAGTGGTTGGAATTATGTTTATCAAATCCGTGCCATTCAACATATAAGGCTGTCGAAGGTGTTGAAGTCCTATCCTTCCCCCTTGTTGCAAAATGACACAGAACTGTGTTGTGTACGTACTCGCAGGAATAGTCTGAGCGGCAAGGGTAACCCCATGACCTTCGTGCATGAACATCGGCAAAATACGACCTGACGATGCATAATATTTATTATGGACCAGAGATTCTGGTCGCAAGGGCTATGAAGACAAGCAGTAGCTTAGCTAAACAGCTTTCGTGCCTAGTAAGTATTAATATCATCGGACGAAAAACAAGATCGTTAGCGGTTTATTCCGACCTCCCCTCGTCCTCGACACTGGGCTTTTGCCTGTGTTCGGGTCATCCGTGGGGCTGTCGACTTCCCCAGCACCACACCGGCATTCGATTTGTTTTTTACTTTTGATAGAAAAGAAAAGAAAAAGACAAGGAAGCAGAAAAAAGAAAATGGAGCAGATTTACGCAAAGGTGGGTCTGATGGAGAAAATGGTGGTGTGGTAAGTGCATATGCATGCTGCACGCACCTGTTCTGTAGTTAGTGATCTTTCGAATGCGACTCCCAGAACCTGCCTCTTCATGAGAAACCTCGTGGTCTCTAGTGTTACATATGACGAGCCAGACTTTCGCTCGAACCTTGGCGCTCTTCAAAGTTCTGAAGCGACCGCATTTTCGGTGTAGATGTACTCTGGTCGACAGTCGCTCGTTGCCCATGACAAGGGTAGGCTGAATGTCGACGAGAGTTTGTCGCTATCTGCGGATATTTCGACCAAGACTAGGCAGGCCGACCCCGCAAGAACTTTCGTTAGCTCCTTCATCTTCTCGACTCATGTCCAAATCTATCATCGATCCTAAAGTCGCGCCCGGCGCATATACAGCACCGGTATCCTTAGGATCAACGAAAAAGTAAATTCTCCCTAAACGTGCAGCTGTGCACATTCCGACTGTCATGGGGATGCATATGTCAACTGTAACTTAGAAGGCTTCATATAAACAAAAGTCGAATTGTGCCAGAATCGACTTTTAATGTGGCCTTCTGAGCGGTGACTGCCTTTCTGGTAGTCGTAAGATGTTACCAAGGATTGAGGCTTATATCGACTGTGCCATATATACTTAGTATTCTGCAACAGATGATTGCGACGGTGTCCGGCGCTGTAGGTCCACACCCCTCCGAATTCTCACCTGCGGAACCCACCTGCCCGATGCTTATTCTCCTGTCCTTATTTCAATCTCTGGTATTTTAGTGAAGGAATTAAGATCTGACCCCGGTATTACCGTTCCTCGCACTGCCTCCCCTGGTCCACACTGGAGGGTTGGTCGGCTGCATGTATCATTAGCGAGACCATCCTGACTGCATCGTCGACGGAAAGGATTCGCTGCAGCGACTATATATCCCAAAGACACTGCATCCGCTCCGTCCGATGCATGCATTAATCTCTTTCTCCTTCCTTCATCCCATCTTCTTACTCGATCGCTTGAGGATTTCTATCCGCAAGAGATAATTCTATCCAATTATATTTCGGCTTCGGTATATCGTTCCACGGACTTGGTAGTCGCTGAGGATCGCGCTTCGTTATTTCGACATATCATACCTTCTCGCATACGACAATATCAGGAAGGCTGAGATGTAGTTTTGACCGACCATACGACAACTTGTTCTTATATTTTTGACGATATCGTTTGACTCAATCTCCCACCGGATTATATTACAACACTGCCCCACGACGCAAACCCGCCCCAGTAGGTATTCTCACGAGATATTTATATCAAGTGCCTATGTCACACTTTCTATCTATCAGTGAATATATATATTCCGACTTACATCCACGATAACTAACTATCCCTGAAGACCTATGATAGCATTCGGAACTCTTTTACAGTCTAATGTGCATCGAGATTGAGATCGACAAAGTCTCGACTGTATCTTCATCGACGACCGCTGTTGCAAGAAGAGTATCCTCCAAAACCAAGATGTCCAGCTCATCAGATTCTGGGAGAACCTCCCACCGCTCTCCGGAGCAAAAGAAACTATCTCCTCAACCGATCGTGGTTGAGCGAGCTTCATCGGCAACCAGAAAGTCCCGGACCTCCATCTTGAAGAGAACCCCTTCACGAAGCCCAAAGGAAGACAAGACTGTCAAGTTCGCTGTGGACGACTACGACCGACCACTCTCTCCAAGTCAAATGCATCACCACAAGCAATCGCCCAAGGTGGCAGGAGAGCCACGCAAAGCTGATGTGAAGGACAACCTCTCCGGCTTCCCAGCTAATGGATGTGGTCATGGTGACTTTACCTTGTTCCCCTCGCCACTGCCATCTCCTCCACAGTCACCTCTCTTTGTGCCTCTCCCATCCAAGTCCTATATGACTGAAGAGGCTCGCATGAGGGCACGCCAACAAAAGCTTGAGGAAGAGATTGCTGAGCTTACCCGCCGTGCAGTTGCCCGTGAGGCAAACCACCGCGAGCAGCTACGCCGCCGAGTCGTCGAGTTTGAGACCTCGACTCGGGAGGACAAGAGAAGTCGAGAGATCGATATCGAAGGCTCCTTCTCCCGAAGGGTGGCCACAAGGAGAGAACGTACCCGATCTGAGGACGGCTCTATTGATCTCTCCCCATCCCCTCGTCATAGCTCCCCGCGCCCTCCCAAAGAAACCAAGACCTTTAGTGCGCGCTTTACGGGAGCCTTTTCTGCTGCCCACAATCCTGCTAGTTTCTTTCCTACTCCTTTGCCTTCCCCAGCTGTATCACAAGTTCGCACAACTGTACACTTTGAAAACACATCCTCTAGTCGACCCCTGTCTCGTCGACAGAGCCACTCCCCTACCCGCCGTACCCAGCCAATGTCATTAGTGCCCCGCGGTGAGTGTTACAGGCCACGATCTCTCGATAGCATCGGAGCGCCACCCTCCGCGCAAAACTTTGTATCTGCCACCCTCCCCCCTGCTGCTTCTCTCCTGCCCCCTGCCCCTTCCGTTCCTACCTCTTCTTCCTCTCTTAGCCCACGTGGTCGCTCTATAACTCCCACTGACAACCGTGCCCGGGGAAGGTCGCCATCACCCGCCGACTCCATCTGCGCGGTTGTCGGTGGTACGGATACCGAAGAGGAGCTGGTTCTTGCCTCCGATGTAGAGATGTCAGACAGCGAGGACGAGGAGGACAATACTTCAACGACTACTTCATCCGCACCCTGCCGCGATCGACGACAATGCGAGAGGTGCGGACTGTTTGGGCATGAGCTTGTTGAGTGCGAGACTCCAGCTTTGGATCTTTCTATGAGAAGGAACAATAAGAAGAGAGAGTGGGAGCCTGGCAGCCCAAGCATGGAGGAAGAAGTTGAAGGCCCTCCAGCAAAGGGGCTCAGGCATGTTAAGTGGATGCAGTTTGGGAACCGAGCTTAAAATGGTTCGCCGGTCTTCGTGATGTTGTCTTTTTGTCCTTTGTCTTTGTTCTTGCTAACTCGTCTTTCTACTACCCCAGACTGCCTTTGATTTGCACCCTTTTGTGATACGTCTTCCCCAGTTTACCTCCCGATTATTCCTTCACACTCTTATGTTACACTCGTTCCACCTACCCTAATATCCCCTCATGCATCCAACATTTTTCAACACTTCCCTGCGTTGTCTTCGATTCCACGATCGTTCGAGATTCTGCCCTATCTTTTACGTATGCTTCCCAATAGTTTTGTCATATTTCAGTGCCCCCAGTCTTCCTGCAGTCCGGAGCAAATAGTCAGTTCTCAGTTTTGAAATCTTTACCATATCCTTCCTCTCAATTCCTGTACCCCGTTTCCTAGTAGTTTTCAGGGCCCTTTTCGGTCTTCATGCCACATCAGGATTATTATTAAGATTATCATTTTGGGATGGGTCACCGGGCTACCGGTATGCTAACGCTCCCTACTTCATTTCCTTTGTTTGGGTATCTTCCTTTCCCTATGTCCCCCGGCGTCCGGCGTTGATCACTTCTGCTGCTTCAGCTGGATTTGAGGATATCACGATCCTTCACCGGAGTCAGGTGCACGAAGGCGTTCTAAGGCGAAATCAGGCGAAATCAGGCGTTTCTATCATTCCCTTTTCTTTGACTCTTCCTCCCCATTTCCAATTCATGTTTGCGGCTTCATTCCATTCGGCATGTATTTTCACTTCAAACATTATACCACTGGTGGCACTCTAACTTCGCACACTTTTATCCTGCTCGATATCCCCATCAAAGTCATGTATACCCGGAGTTTCTATTTCATAGACAAATGTAACATCTTTCCTATTTTGATTCATCTATCCCTTTAATATTTTACCTCGGTAGCTCAAAACTATCCTGTAATCTTCTTATCATCTTCTTCCGTGCAAAATTTACCTTCCTTCGGATTTTCTATGTTTCTATGTAATAGGGCATTTTCATTTGGTTAGAAAAAGCTCCAAATCATGTAATAAGACGATTTCCCGTATATTTCCTATTCTCTCTATTCGCTCCTTTATTTTCCTTGTTTCTTGTTTTCCTTAACCATCACCCCCAAAACCATGTAATATCCCCCCCCCGAACACATATTCACCGTATCTACTTCTTCTCCTGTAACTACCTACAAAATTATATATCCCTCCCTCCTCCTACCAAAAAATTCCAACAATCTCAACACAGCTCCGCGTTAAAGGGGGTCAAAAGTGTAGTTGAGTGGTCGTGATCGGGCGATTATAGATCCGGTGATATTCTGCAGGCCACCTCGTGATTTATAGCTGCATATTCGGACATCCCCACCCTTTCATATATACCCCGGTACCTCCCCAGGCCCTTGTAGATGCCTAGGATGTTTCCGGAGCGAAACGGCTAAATAGTCTAAAAGAGATATCTGGAAAGCCGCGATGAGATGGGCTGATATTATATCTGATATTAATTTGGAAAGGAGGTTTGAATATAATCTGAAAACCGGATTTGGAGACGAGATAGAGGCCTGACTAGGGATGTGTGGCGGTGAAATCGGTAGTTCTTCTTGTAGTAGTAAGCATCAGGAATCGGGATATGGCTCTCATAAGCCCCAACTAACGGCTGATATCCGGCTCTTCACTACGAAAAAGCAGTGATATATTATATGGATATTAAAGATTTGAGACTTTTAAAACCTGGATAGTCCTCTGTCGTCTGACAAATAGCTCGGTTTGGGGTCTCGAGCTCTAACGGTAGATAGAGCTCCTCAGGCTCAACATCAAGATACCAATATCTTGATATACTTGCGCTGCATAGCCGCCCTAGAGATATTGCAGTGTTCGAAATGGCCCTTCCTCTTACCTTTTTGTCTCCATCTCTCTTCAAAGCCATTTATGCACCTGTGGATTGATGAGATCATGAAATCAAGCATGTGAACAACTGCGTTTTGATAGGAGCGCTCTTACAGGGTTAGTGCACGATATAATCGACAGGCTGCAGCTAGGATTAGGATTAATAACTTATTCAAGTAGCTTGGGGGTACTGGTAAAACTCTCCGGGTGGTGTGAATCTGCCTCGGGGAGGAGGGCAAAGTACCTTGCAGATGCATACCGGGCACCCACGCCGAATTCTCATCACAGATATCTGCAACACCATTCAAGACCAGACATACGAAATTTAATTCCACATTCAAGGAATGTTTTTCGGGCCCGGCGTACCCACTGTCATAGAACGGATATCATCACATAGACAAAATCCTTTGTCCGACTTCGTGATATTCTCAGCTGCCGTTGTGTTGTCGAATGTTCACATCCAGCAACACAAATCATCCCACAAGGTCACGATGGTCTGCTGACTGGTTGACTGGGGATATTTCTGCGAAACCCCAGTTTTAAAATTTAGGAGGAAAGGAGGACCATATGTGCCTTGCATGTTACCGGTCTCGCGGAGAATTCTTGTATGCCTTTTCGTTCAGGTGATGTCTCGTCTGATATATTCGGGTTCCTGAATGACTTGAAGGCGAGCCTGGATCCGACTCATGCTCTAGGGCTGATACATTTATCTATCGAGATTCTCAGGAAGATCGGATAGGCTTGTTCGTAAGACTCATAAGTGATGTAATGGGTCATTATTTATCATGGCTAGAAGGTCTAGATTCAAGATAGAGCTGAGTACACACAATCCGGATACGCCTAGGTAGTCTCGTGAGGCTTATATGTGACTTCTCCACACTATGTCCTTAGGCACTCGGACTGGAATTGTAAAATTAAACTCTTAAGTGCTTTGATATCGTATTGTACATGATTTGTGGGCTATGAATTGAAATAGTCATATCACTACTTACCTTTTTTTGGGGGGTCTTAGTCTACAGTCGAGCACCTTTACCTGCCGAAGAGTGCATGTACGGGCTATCCTTATTCCTGCTGACCACTTTTCTAGCATCATCAGCTGTAATCGGTCTCGCTTCTATGGCAGGATTATATCCAATGTGGTTCTTCCATCCTCCAGCCCCACTTCCATCGCTCTTTAGCCCGTCCTTCCCGTCTTTCCTCTTCAAAACGGTAACGACGCAGGCACCACCAAGCCCAAGATTCTGGGCAATCGCAAGGTCCACACCCTTTCCGTCGCCACCGTAAAGACGATTTGTAGCCCAGCCTCTCAAATGCCAGACAAGTTCTGCGGCTTGAGCGATACCTGTAGCGCCTAGTGGATGACCCTTTGAGATCAAACCACCAGATGGGTTGACGATACACTGGCCGCCATAAGTGATATCACCCCGTCTAACCATTTCATGAGCCTTTCCGGGATCGGACAATCCGAGGGAATCAATTACCACCATCTCATTCGCCGAGAAACAGTCGTGAACTTCAATAATCTTTGCCTTCTTTGGATCCGTGATGCCAGCCTCCTTGTACGCGATTTGGGAAGCCTTTTTAGTCATTTCCGATCCGACCAGCGAGATTGAAGAGTTTGAGAACAGATCTGGGGAGTCTGTAGTGAGGGCCTGACCAGCAACAAGAATTGCGCGGTCCGCAAGTTCGGGATGGACCTTCATAAACGTCTCATTAACCATGACTGCCGCTGCCGCACCGTCCGAAGTAGGGCAACACTGAAGCTTAGTCAAAGGGTCGTGAATTTTCGGACTCTCCATCACTTGTTCAAGGGTATAAACATCCTGGAACTGGCTGTACGGGTTGTTCACGCTATGTGCGTGATTAACTCGTGCGATTTCTGCAAAGTCTTCAGGCTTGGCACCAAACTTCTCTATATACTCCCTGCCAGCGTTTCCGAATAGCTGGGCTGCCCCAGGTGCCTTAGGGGACGCGCCACGAGTTTCGGCCATCTTCCACATCGTCTTGTCCATGGGATTAGTGCGATCGCTATACATTGAGGAAAGAGAGCCCCGCTGCATCTTTTCGAAGCCGATAACTAAAGCACAGTTTACGGCGCCGTGTTGGAGCCATTGACGGGCCATGAAGAGACCGGACGACCCGGTCGAACAGTTGTTGTTAACATTAAGGATAGGTATTTGTGTCATTCCTGGTATATATGTGTATCTTAGCACTGGCTCATTTGCGCGTAGCTAGAATAACGATATGGATGAGTTTTTTTTTTTTTTTTTAACATACCAAATTGATAGAAGACGCGCTGGCCGCATGTGCTGTCGCCATAGACGTAGCATGCGACGCCCTGCTCGACATCGTCGTAGTTGATGCCAGCATCAACCATGGCCTTTACACCAGCTTCAAATCCCATTTCCGGGTAATCCACCAGCCCACGCGGCTTGATGAACTTAGTCATCCCGACCCCGATAATATAGACGTTTTGCTTGGTCGCCATATCTATTTATTTTATCTTTATGACTACGGGTTCGTAAATTAACGGTTTCTATCAATGTATATGATTTTGTGGATTTTGTGGATTTTGTGGATTTCGTGGGAGTGAAAGAAGGGTCAAGATAGAAGCCCTCGCGCGAGTATCAAAAGGTTGGAGGTCGAGGGATGCAAAGATATATATTATCCCACAGACTTGTCTCTCGGTTACGGACCTTCCGCCTTGCAAGATCCGGCACGGAGTATGGGGGAGGCGAATGCGAGAAACAGGAATGCTTGTGATTTGGTTTCCAGCCGCGGCATCTACGACAAACCGTCTCGTATTTGTTCTCCTCAACATCGAGCACCCCAAAAAAACGGCCGCGGCCTATTTTTCAAATAAGATTTCTAAGCTAAATGTCCCCACATTCCCCACAGCGACCTAAGCTCGCAGCGCGCGGCAACACGTTTGATTATCCTGATTATCCTAATCAGCGAAATTTCGATCGAAGTATTTATAAGTAGTTTCGTAGATGCATTGAATTGAACTGAGATGCTTTGGCTTCATTTACATCGCCATAGTAAACTGTATGACTCGAGCTCTGACTGAATCCTTGTCGTTGTGAAAGCGTATCAGAAGGTGTGCCCATAGCAGTTCCTCGTCCGTATGCTGCATGGCAGCCCGGCCCTGCCAGGACTGTGAACGTGACTTGAATTCACAAACCAGATTAACCTCAAAGGAAGCACGATACAACTACGAAGTTTATGATAAGTTTCGAGTCGCGAACCCCGAATGATGAGCCCAATTGATGAGTCCAAAGTCGTCCCCGAACCTTCTGAGGCTGAAAATCATAGAGATCTCCAAACTGATCTGTTGGAAAACCTCTACCACAACGCATTTTGAGAAAGTTTTCCTAGAACACGGTCCCGCATATACTAGGTCTTCAAGGGAGGATTATGGGTTTCGGAATATGCCATTTGAAGAAATTTATGAAAACTATCTCTCGCTCTCTAAAAATGGATATTCGCGGTGATGTACATGATCTGAGCGAATGTTCATGAGCATCAGTTCTTTCGCCCTGGGTATAAGTATTTCACCCCGGAATATCATGTAGGGATATTCATCACTTAAATCCTCCCAAATTGGATGATAGTACCAACATATCATCCGAGGATCTCGGAGCCAAAGTTTCTCTTTTATTGTTCCGTTCTTGAAGCCTATTTTAATCCCTAAATCCGTATCACGATGTCAATCACGATGGAAGAGGAACTCAAACGAGTCCGTGAACTCTACGACCCTAGGAGAGATTCTACAGATATTTTTGCCAAGCAGTATAGGCTGCCTAACCACGATGAAGAAGCAGCCACTGTCCATGCAAGTGCACCACATGAAAGTGTACGAAATAGTTTACCGCCGTTCCATTTACGCCCGCCCGTGAAACCGGCGAACTCGTATACCAAACCGGTCAGCAAACAACCCGAGTATGGTCATTTTCTAGGGTATTCGGAAGAGGAAAGAAGATTACATTGTATACCGCAACCCTCATAATTCCATTATAACATAGCGTTTACTGATTTTCAGCATCTCCTGCCAGTTGACCCTACCTACCGTGCACACCGCCGGCTCATCCGGACCGGACATGCTGCGTCGATAGCCCTCGCAATCACCTTCGTACTCTCGGCCATAGCGTTTGTGTTTCATTTTATTGAGAGGCCGTACTATTGCCATGCTACGATCGTTATTCAGATCGTTTTAGCAAGTATCGGGGTGGCGATATATTTGCTTCGAGCGCTAGTGAATTGGCGGGTTAGAAAGGCCCTCGGAACGGTATTTGGAAAAGCTGAAGCTTGGGGGTGTGAGCGGCATATGGAGTGTTATGAGCAGAGGTATAGGCTCTATGGAGGTAAAGGGTTGGAGATTGCGTTTAGTAGTTTTGTGGTTGTGATGATAACCTTTTGCGCCATTGCATGGTTCGAGAAGATATAAATTGAGAAGCTACCGGTGTGGTTCGGACATCACTCTTCCTCTCAAGTATACCTTAAAATCTGGAAGGTTAGCATAGTTCAATTGCTATACGAAATTTCCTTACCTGAGTTCGAATAGAGTCGGGTGTCAATTTTGGAAAAACTTTGCTCCTGCGTCTCACTATAGACTCTCCGCGAATCTGCCCACACTGACAGATCAATAAGGATAAGCAAATCTTCACAGGTCAGGCCAAATAAGCCTCATTTACGAACTAGAAACTGAGACCCTGAGTTTGGATTATCCTAAAATCCGAAGGTTATGAGCCAGCGGAGTTGACACAAAGGTCATCAGCTACCTAGCTGAAATGAAAAAGCCATAATACGTCCTGTGACAGACATAGTTTAAAAAATCGGATTTACCCTAAATAAATATGTTTATTGTTGAAATGGCGTCGACATGAAAGCATCAGTTGATATCAGGGTCTCTTACAATACACTACACTATATCCCTTGTCAACTCTTGATGTCTTAGACCAGAGATCCAACAACAACTCACAATCCCCTCCGCCTCATGATTGTAAGTTCAGTGTTCTCCATTTAGACGCTTCAGACTGTGAAATCGAACAAAATTCTAGGATTTGAGGAAATTAATATTCTTGGTCGGCTTCTGAAAATATTTCTTGAGTTTGATAATGGCCCTTAGAGAAATAAAGAGAGGGATCAATCAGGCACGCATGGAAACCAAGAACGTTAACCCGGGCTGTCCTCAGCTCATGATGTACACGCCATTGAATGACTCTTTGAGCAGGGTTGGCGTACCATTCTCTACAAATGATACAATCTCGCCGACGGTAACAAAATAGTCTAGATTTTTGAATCCTGTCTTTGACTATCTTACGGAGAAATGGCATGAGCGTCATAGTTAGTGTTGGTTTTCTGCAAGTTCCTTGCATCCGGAATTCACATCTCCGAATAGACTCGTATTGAGACGGAATGGCAAGGGCCTTAGTAAAGAGCCAATAGGAAAACTTGGGCGCACGCAGATTAAAAGCAACACGAGTGATCCCTTGCTTATACCCGATATCATCAGCTGAATATCCCCTCCTGCTCAATTAAATGTAACTCAACAAGAGCTCTCGTTTCTTGCTGGACTGTGATTACCTTAAGTTTGATGGTTCTGGATTTTAAGGATTATTTGGAGGTACAAGTGTCCCTACAATTATCCTTGTATCTGCGAGGTTGAACCCAAGCTTACGAATATTGATTTGAAATGCGGACATGCACGGTCCTAACATCCTAAGAGAGGTTTCCCATGCATAATCAATATGCACCGTCCAGCTGACCGTTGCGGGCTAGTACCACGAACCAGAAACGCAATTTTCCTACCGTTAGAGAAGGGACGGCTCGAGGACTTAGCGTACCGTCCTCGAAGGAGTCAAGAAGGCGCTGCTAGAGCGCCATAAGTGGTAAACCGAAAGGGGAAAGCTGAAGGTCAAAGACATGCGTCAATTGACTAACTAATAACGAGAAACCGCCTTTAAACATTCCATACTTTTGACCCACCTTGTGGGAGAGATGTGTATAGCTTGGCGGAATTGCAGCCGGATGAACGTAATGATGTGTATGCGGCCCCAATCAGACTTCCGATGAGACATGCGCATATTTGCGGTGCCCCATTTCCCACTGGATGGTAGATGGGACTACGAGGCGTCAAGGTTTCTCCCTTGAGGCTGCATATGGGCAACCAACCAGGCTGGCCATCGACCAATAGACCAAAGGCTCTTGTTTTCTGAGGCATATTCTCCCGTTTGAGAGGCATGCGTGATGAAAATTTTTGAATTTGCGAAGGTAGAGTTTTTCAGTACCCCCTAGCAGGATGCACGGAGCTGGATACTTCCGGGAGAGTATACGAAGTGGAGATCGAACTTACCCTTTTCGAGGATTTTCAAGCGAGTAGGCATGCGGTGATAGCAAGAAAGAATGCATCATGCCGCCGGAAGGTGTATCTATCAGCAGATACTTTTCTTCCTAGGGATATAAGCAGGCTTGTGAAGGAAACGTTAATATTGATTTCTTTCAGAGGGTGTAAATTCGGGCCAATAGCCTTTCGATAGTCCATTGGGATATCAGCTGAGCAGCAAGAAACCTCAAAGGTCGATCATTTAGCGCCATTTGTGATAGATTAGAAAGCGAGGGTGTATGCACGAGGGTGTCCCACACGGTCGAAGGTATCCTAGCCTCTTGTATTATTGATAAACGGAGATGGTTTGAAAACCAGAGGAGCGGGTCAAGTGGCTTTCGGAACCCTGTAGCACGCGTGGTTTTTCTAATCCGTACCTTCCTCGAAGTATGGGGCTCTTACGAAATAAACTTACTGGACCATTGAGTTTGGTTGGCTCAGAGGCTTCGGGGCGCAATCTTGATCTGGACCTTCGCCATTCCGGCCCGTGGAGAGGGCCCAATTGAAGCGGAAGAAGGCGCAAGTCTGTCGGAAATTTATCAAACTAATTCCGCGAGTTAAACCCTAAACCTCCTCATGAGACTAACTATAGCGCCGATGATAAGGGTGGACCCATGGATGGAGTCGCTGGCTTACTCATATGTGCGATTAAGATCTGCGGAATTGATCGGTAATCTTGAACTTGCAGCGGATGCAATGAGAGGCCATGGAATTCGTATGCATGTCTCCTTTTCGGATACTGAACTGTGGTTTTGGAAAAGTTTCTTCGTGTTCTGTAGCGTCGCTCCGGTTCATTATTACTTTTTGTGGCCGTCCTGCAGCGACGGATTCAAGGGTTCACATCGACCCATTGGCTGCCACGATATCAGGCTACCCAAGCCCCTGGGCCGCCGAATATAATACCACAACTGCACTATAGTTGTCTACCGGACGGCGACCTAAGGCATGTTACTTTTTTGATGGTCAGGGGCATTGATATGTTTGATCAATATCAGCACCAACTCCCTGGCTGGACCCAAGACATCGTGCAACTGATAGAATTGGGGTCTTCCATCATCTACAGCCAGAGTAGACCAATACGGGCCTATGAAGAGCCTGTCTGTTCCACATTGTTAAGGGATGCCATCATACACAGACCTAAATGGCGCAAATTGTCAGCGCTAGAACCTCGATCTTCTACCCTGCCGAGTAAGCGAGTTCCGCTGATGTTAGGCCGTTTATTACATGTCGGAAACGTTTTTTTATGAAATCATAGCCAGAGTTTGAGGGCTCGTTATGATAGGTGCCTTCCTAAGGGATTAGCAGAATTAGTGTGCTCCACCCAGCACACCGCATTTTGCGTTGCTTAGTAGTTTCCCACATCAAAATGGTTTCATTCGAACATGCGGCAGGAGGCAAAGACATCGTGGGGAACATTAACGTACCGGACAGCTTTGTTCCACCCAAAATTAGACCGACATCAGGCCAACTCCAGCTGGAGGGGGTTAAGGAGGCATGCTGATCTCAATCATGTCGAGGGGTGCATCTATCAGCAAGCCTCCAATGGACGCCATCCTGCGGAAACGATTTCCCTTGGGTCTGAATTCTTTTCCGGACGGTGGGCACCCTCCTGCGCCATTCGGCTACCGTCGCCAACATTTCCCGATTCTTCATTCCTTTGACAAACATGCTTCGCACATGCAGCTGCCACAGACGGACGAATAGCAGGCTGGGTTTATACCCGATCGAAGGGTGGATCTTTCGCGAATCTGGGTTAAGCCTCAACCTCTCAGCTGGCTCAGCCCCTTTTCCCCTAATTAGGAGTGGCGAATGCCCAGGATGGGTCGTGATGAACGACCATGGCGCACATGGTGCTGGACCAGTACATGTCCGGTTGGTCCCAGACTCGAAATGACGACAGCTGCTGCACTGACGAGGAGCTGAAGTGATTGCAACTGCCCTTGACCTGAAGCACCTGCTGCAATAACGTTACCAGCCCTGGGGCTGGCAAAATCTATGCCCAGTTTGAGGTTAGAAACAAATCCGAGCCTTCCTCAATGTGGAACCAACCTACTACGGACGGCATATACCATCCATTATAGCGGAAGTCTGTGGACTCCCGCGAGATCTGCCAAAAAAAAAAAAGCATGTTGGTGGAGAAAAAAAAATAGCAATCACGTATTCGACAATATTGGCTTCATGTGAGCCGAATCGTGCATATCTCGGCTGCGCTCGAGGCTAGCGGGGCAGAAAATACGCAAACTCAAGTAAGCCACACCCTCTAAATCGAACATGGGTCTCTGGGTCGATTAATTGGAGATCTGAACCCATCGATTGGGTATCCACGATCTGGATCTCCAAGGGGAGGAAATTGCGGCCTCCCAGCACGCGGGAAGCGAGGTGACCCAAGTAAAATCCCCCCGTTCAGGTGATGCTACGAGAGACAGGAAACGACAAAAGAAAAGAAGGAAGGAAAGAATATTCCGCCGTCATTACAAACACATGCCACTTTCCCTTGAGCCGGGATGATCGAGGAACAGGCCAAAGACATTTCCTCATACTCATGCCGGCTAACGGCTTTGAGTTTTTTTTTTTTTCACAGCGAGGTTGTCGGAAATAATAAACTGTGGACGCAGCTGGATAGTTCTTGCAAGCCACGAGTCGTTGGTGTGGAAAAGCAATTGGAGAACGCGAACAAGTTTGATAGCCGAAATAGTGCCCTGATGCCGCCAGTACGAATGGGATGCTGTTCCAGCACTTGCCATGTCCCTCCTCTGGCCCCACAGAGATCTTGAACGTCTCAGTCCACTGATATGCACGCTTTGTATCAAACATCCAATCCGGTCATTCGACCTCGTGCAGCTGCGATACCTGTTACTCGACCCGGCGTTGTCGAAGGTATGGCAGCCCTCCTGTTAACACCCCAATCGCTCACCTGCAGCTGCATATCTGTCCCGTAAAACTGGGAAGCCAGTTAGGGACGTTCCAACCCGGACCGAAAAAGCATTGCACAAACCTCGTGTATAGCGTGAGAAATTTTGCAAAGCTAAAGGTAGGAGGCCGGCACTATCGCTTCCCTACCCCTGCACCCAAATCCGAAGAAGCACCAAGCGGCATCCTGCATCTGGAATCTAGATCTATATATTACTCCACGAGCATCAGGTTATTGTTCCTGTCTGTTTCATTGCCTCACACTGATTCACTTTTTTCTCTCTAACCATCCGGATATTTCTCCTTGTTTGCAGGAGAACGTGCCCTCTCAAGCCTTTGGGCATCTATCGGAGAATTTTGTTCGAATCGTTTACACGCGACTCCTGCAGCTAACTTGAGCCACAAAGCACCTGCACCTCAACGTAACGCTCACGCAAGTTAGCATCCAAGTTGTCCTCGCGACAACTGCAAGGCTGGCATTTTCCTTCGAAGGTTGGTCCACCCCGCGTTGCGTTGTCAGCTAGCAATACTATCCTCGTTGAGACGATCCGCATACCAGAATATGATTTTATGGTGTTATGAAATATGATGCTGACAGAGCTAACAGATCGTGGAAGGATATTGTTGGCTCGATTGCTATGTTCTTTCGCAATTGATGCCGCACTGACCCTCGGTTACACAAGCTTTTTTCTACAATCAGAAAAGTAAAAGGTAGCGAAGTAGATAATAGGGCGGGTCCGCGTTTTTCAAGCTGAAGCAGTGTTTCATATTCTAAACGAGTTCCCCAACAGTGTCTTAAGAAAAATATAGACGAACTCCCTGCAAAAATAAAATTCGAACAGCTCCTTCCCATCACGATAGGAATCAAGTTTCGCAAATTTAGGAGCTTAGAGATCGATTTACGTAAACAAAGAGGTACGGAGCCGATCTGGCAACAAGGATTACTAGTAGCACTTTGGTATCGGTCTTCCTTGAACTGACCCAGATTCGTAGATACCTCTACTTTAGTTTAGCACTTAGGACTTTTAGCGATCTCGCGGTCAATATGTCGTACCAAAACCCTGCACACCCGAATTCAGGCCACGCGGATAGACCACGATTCGATATAATCGCCTGGTATCCCCATTACCAGTCATGCCTCAAATACTTTCTAAATACCGCTCAACACTCTTATCCGTGCCAAGCTCTTGCAGCATTTCTCAACATACGGTTGCCGTATCAGCAGGCTGAACCGGCGAACGAGTACATCAACATGCCACCCGCATCGCCCGGCACATCGGGATCCTCGAGAACCAGAAACCAAGTTTGGGTTTCTCTGATTCCATACATTCGGAGGCTGGTCGCTACCGGCTTTGACAAGCCTGGGATTTTGCACGGATGGTTCGGAGATGATTGGGCTTTGGGTATTGGCCCAATGCACGAAAGCGAAAGGAGAAATTTCCTATTCGCAGCGAAGAGCGGTGGATGGTCAAATGTTAAGAAAGAATACGACCAAGTCTCAGACGAGGCTATTCCTTTCTTGCGCCCGTTAGATAACGTTGGAGATGCTGAAGTTCGTGCGGCCGAAGCATCTTGGAGCGATTGGTGGGTGACATCTTGATATTTGAACCAAGTAAAAGGAGAATAATTTTAAGCTAATATTTTACTATGCTAGGCTCGCTCTAGAGGACTGGATGTTCCCAAGTACCGAACGGTAGGAATGAGATTTTCTCATGGCATCGCCCTAGGTCTCATCCTGCCGATTGCCATGACCCCGTTTTCGCGATCCAAATCGAGCTTGCGCGCCGCAATCTACCCCACAGCATCAATATTTATGTGTTGTCACGCCAAAAATACAACATATCACGCGTAAAATCCACATCCCACGTGGCTGAAGTGGGCAAACTATTCTTTCTCCTTTTCGTTCCTGTTCTTTTTTGAAGCATACTCCTATTATTACGATCTTCTAAAATGCTCTTTGATATACTTACATTCTATTCTCTCGTTTCTTGTCGGACCAATTTAGCGGATATATCACTTAAATTTGTAATTTAGCGTTCTCTCCAATATCAGCTAGCTGAAAATTCATCCTTCAATCCGTATCATTGTCGGCAATCAGATTCTTGAATTCCCATGCGAACTCCATGGTAAACTTCAAAAATACCATCTCAACCCCTTATGGTAAGCGGTAAGGACGTTGCAACCGTGGAGCTGCTGTAAACCCGCATAAAACGGTGCAACGCTTGTTCAAATTGCAGACTGCTAGCCTCGATCCCGAAGTCCGCTATTCAGTCCATAGCGATCGCCACCCAAGACGAACCAATCAAGAACATGGAGCTTGAGGAACTGACTCTAGCTGAAGGTTTTGGTGGCTGCGGCGCAGTATGGCTTGGAATAGTCCGTTCCAAAGCCACAAAACCGTACACAACTTGTCTCAAGACATTGTTGAAATTGTCTCAAGAATAGTCATGACGTACAATATTTGAACAGTATTGTGATGGCGGGAAACTTTTGTCGTCATAGAACTCTCAATCCAATTCAAACAGTAGTCCATTGGGCAGGCTGATTCTTTCTGTCTGTCCCGCATCTCTGTCAAGCCTGATTGATGCATTGATGCTCATGTGCAGCGATAGTAAGGTGATATCCAGCGAGCGGGACCCTGCGTCCCGGATGATGCACTGACATTGTACATGGTTACACAACCCACCGACTGGTCCTTGAGCTTCCAAGCTTTGCCTGTGTTACGCGGAAATGGATTCTCGACCAGGCCTTTTTTTGAAAACGGTCTGGAGGGGACTGGATCAGGCAATACCAAGTATTTATCTCGAAACCGAATTATCAATACCCTCCGAGGCAAGTATGCGCGTTGGACCTCCACGCTGTGAAGCTGTGGCTATTTTGTGTTGAAGAGCTCGTGTCCGCTCCCCTCAAAACGCATCCCGACTTTACCCGATGACTGTGCGAGATCGCAAACCTCTTGAACCCGCCCCATCTCCATCGCCCCGGATTACGAAAGAAGCCCAGTTTATTCGCCGTCATGGTGAATAGATCTAATCAGATCCATCAATCCGAGCTCTGATTCGCGGGGAACACCAAGACGCTGCCTAATAGCAATTATGGCACTGGGTGCTCGCCGGCGTATTACGAGAGCCTAACATAGAGCTCACGCTACCACCCCTCCAATATTTTACGTAGGTTTTATGCGAACCTTTAACGTGAGCCAAACTCCGTATCAGTTGGTGCCGGGAGAAATCGCACGAGGGATCCTACCGCTTTTAGTGTGTTCGGTGGCCAGCCCGGCTCTGCCCACTTGGTTGTTCAAACCCGTCCTATCGAATGCCCCTTCCAGGAAAATTTTCGGGTTCGAACGGCGTCTTCGTCTAGTCTTGAAAGGACGCGGTTCCGGTTTCCATGCGATATCGGGATGGGAAGCTTAGGCTTTGGCTTCCGTAGGTCAAGCTGCCTGAATGGTATCATCCCTCGGGTACGATTTACTATCCGCCAACTTGATTAGCTAGCCACAATGGCCTGAGCTAAGGTGCTTTGAGCATGGCTCCAAGGACAGCTCTTACAACTTTATCCAAGAATGATGCACATAGGATGGGGGCTCCCTTGCTGCAGGTCGCAGGATTCCCTGGACATTTATTTGTCCGGCAGGGAAGCTAATTTTGAAGGAAGAGAGGAAAAACACCCATGCGCGGATGCCAAATGCAACCAAAACCTTCGACGGACGATAAAACAGTCTGATAAGGATGGAGCTAACGCAAGCCAGAGTTAGAGGGAAAAATTTCGACTATTCGGCGACAGCGGCACGCACCTTTTGAGATGGCAAGCCTCACCTCGTGTCGTGTCTTGTGCATGACACAGCGCTCTCATTGGAGAGAATCCTAAGCTGCTCTTCGTCGTTTGGGGCTGGAGATGAAGGTTCTGGCCATCGATATCATATCATTTACAAGCAAAAAATCAACCCACCATGCAAGATTTCTGCACCTCTTCTGCGGGGCAAAAATTTCGCATCTCATCATCAAGTCGCAACATGCGATATCACAGACATTATCGTTCAGGCAAATATCAAGAAGCTCTAGCGGTCGAGGCTAAGAAAAATCGGGATTTACGCCCTTGGTTTGTATCTAATTGGTTTCCGATCCATTCTTCGGCAAAGTTCACAATGTCGGACGGACCAAGGCGTGGGGTGCCACCCCTCTTCCACTATGAATGCTCCATGCAGCTGCAGACCCCTCCACCACAAGCTTTTTTATCGCTCGCATGCGAAACCAAACACGGAAACCCCGCGGGAATACCGCGCATCTGTATTCAAGAGCGTAATGGCATTCTCTAGTCCGCACCTACTTGGTAATTCAGAGTGTCGCTCGTGGCAAGTGAGACGGTGATTTTGCTTCTTTAGATTTTGAAACGCCGAATACGCTCTTGCAGAGCCGAACTACAGCTAAGATCATCTATCAGAACGCGGCCAGAAGATGATTATATAAAGGCGGGCTTCAGGACTCTGGTCTGAAAGTTCTCCTTTCTAGAGACCGTGCTTCACATCTTCGAACTCTTTGATATAGCTTTCTTGAAGGAACTTCACTCTAAACATCTACCAAAATTTACGAATTTTTCAGATATCATATACCTAGCCAAGATGTCCAACCTTCCAGCTGAGCCAGAGTTCGAGCAGGCCCGCAATGAGCTTGTCTCCACCCTTGAGGCTAGCAGTCTCTTCGAAAAGCACCCAGAATACAGAACCGGCCTCAAGGTCGTTTCCATTCCTGAGCGTGTCATCCAATTCAGAGTCGTCTGGGAAGACGACAAGGGCGAACTCCAGGTCAACAGGTTAGTGTGATGTTCGCCAGATAGATTCAATAAATTTTGAAATATGTCTGACATGGAACAACGCCGATAGGGGTTTCCGTGTCCAGTTCAACTCCGCACTCGGTCCATACAAGGGCGGTCTCCGTTTCCACCCATCCGTCAATCTGTCTATCCTCAAGTTCTTGGGTTTCGAGCAAATCTTCAAGAATGCCTTGACTGGCTGTAAGCTTTATTATCGTTGGATCTGGATTCTTATATAGCTTGACTAACCACTCGATGACAGTGAGCATGGGCGGTGGCAAGGGTGGCTCTGACTTCGACCCCAAGGGCCGCAGCGATAACGAAATCCGACGATTCTGCCAGGCTTTCATGCGCGAGCTTTCGAAACACATTGGCGCCGATACCGACGTTCCAGCCGGTGATATCGGTGTCGGTGGCCGAGAGATCGGTTTCCTCTTCGGTGCTTATAAGAACTACAAGAACCTCTGGGAGGGTGTTTTGACTGGTAAGGGCGGTACCTGGGGTGGTTCGCTTATCAGGCCCGAAGCTACCGGTTACGGTTTGGTCTACGTAAGTTGTCCTTCGAGATTTATTATGGCAGTTGAAAGATACTAACTGGGAACAGTACGTCAGCCACATGATCGCGCATCGTACCAAGGGAGCCGAATCCTTCACTGGCAAGCGTGTCGCCATCTCTGGATCCGGAAACGTCGCTCAATACGCCGCCCTCAAGGTCCTTGAACTTGGAGGTGATGTTGTCTCTCTGTCCGACTCCAAGGGTGCCATCGTCCTCGCTGAGGGTGCCAAGTCGCTCTCGAAAGAGGACGTTGAAAAGATTGCCTCTCTCAAGCTGAAGCACGGATACCTCCACCAGCTTCACACCTCTGATTCCGAATTCTCCTCCAAGTTCAAGTACATCGAGGGCGCCAGGCCATGGCTCCAAGTCGGCCAGGTCGATATTGCTCTTCCATCTGCCACACAAAACGAAGTTTCCGCTGAGGAAGCTGAGGGTCTCATCAAGGCTGGCTGCCAATACATCGCCGAAGGTTCCAACATGGGTTCCACCCAGGGCGCCATCGACGTCTTCGAGGCCAACCGAAAGGCAGATGGACAGATCTGGTATGCTCCTGGTAAGGCCGCTAACATGGGTGGTGTCGCCGTTTCTGGTCTTGAGATGGCTCAGAACTCCGCTCGCGTCAGCTGGACCTTCGAGGAGGTCGATGCTAAGCTCGCTGGTATCATGGAGACCGGCTTCAAGATCTGTTTGAAGACCGCTCAGGAATACATCCCAGCCAAGGAGGGCGAATTGCCATCTTTGGTCGGTGGTGCCAACATTGCTGGTTTCGTCAAGGTCATCGAGGCCATGCACAACCACGGTGACTGGTTCTAGATTTTCTCCCACTCGCTGGTTGGGTCGGTAGAATCTAGGAGGAGGGACTCTTTGACGAGACAAGCGTCCTGAGTTCTGTTTTTCCATTTGTTCTTTCAAACGCACTGCTCACCATGCATGCAAATTGAAGTAGTAAGTATAGCTTTAGTTTCAAGTTTACGGGATTTGGCATGGTTGGGGGCGTTTTTGTAAATAGTCTGAGACACCGGGATGGTTGAGGGCAAATATATCCTTTCTCTTTAGTTATAAGATAATATAAATAAATATAACTCAATTCATGAATTCACGATCAATACCAAGCATCCCACTACTTAAATCTAGAGAACCGGATGAATTTTCCGGCTGAATCTGTTGATGCCTTATGTTTCCATGATGTTTGTGAACACTGAATCCTGAAGCTGATACCTCTGGACACCACTCTGTGAGAATCGCCGTCGCTGAACACAGCAATATAGAATAAAACTTTCAAGTTACAATTACACAGATTGCGCGAGATAGTTACAAGGCTGCTTGCTCTTTCCGAATCAGTGGTCTACTTACAAACATAAGTTACTTAATCAAGCCGTTCACCGTTGCTATTCGCCGACCGGAACCAAAATGCAAGGCATGCACGGCATGCACGGGAAATGCGGGGTATCCGCAGGATTCAATGAGCTCCCCACAATTTCCTAGGATCTAATTTCGACCCCCTCGATATCTCTTACGTTCGAAATCCTGTCATCGATCTGATCTTTTGCCAAAAACATCAAACACGGCGGGAACTGTGGTATTTTGCGTGTTGACGGCCGCAAACGCCAAGGCCGGAACCTTACAGGGAATCCTTCGCAGTAAATCCGCTATCGCGTAAACTCTCACAACCACTTGCACAATCCATTCGAACCACCACGAGGATACCACGCGGGGACATCGACAGGCATGGCGTCCACGACCGCCCCGACCGCAGCCGAAACATGGTGCAAGCTCATGCGCCGGAGTCTCTCCATGCGCATCGAAGTCGAACAGGTATGTCCCCTCAATGAATCCTTTGTTTAATCCACAAATCCAAGCAAGCAAGCAAACCCCCCCTTCCATTGTTCAAACTCCTGCCTTCGGAAGGGTTAACCAAAGATATATGGAAAGAAATAGCATGATGGGTTAACATGGTCCACTCCACTACCTCTGCGCCCGCGCGCGCCGGGGTAATACCTTTCCTCGGTTTTTTCGGAATTTAATAGTTTGAAACCTACGCTCGATCTGTACTTCGAAAAGCACCTCTACCACGCGACGAGCTCGCATCCGTCTTGATCTCGCCGGCTGCGTATCCCACCCCTCAGCTATCCGTCGACCCTAGATATCTACTCTACATCCAGCGACTGGTTTCCGCGAATATAGTACCGCTGTCGAGTTTTCTGCACGCGCTGTGGTCGTCCGATCGGGTTCAGCAGAATAATGTGCTCCACGGCGGGGAGGGGGATATGGCCGCTGCGTTATCGAGGGAGTCGGTGGATACGGCAGTGCTGACGAGTTTGGTGCTCGTGGTGCAGAATTCGCAAAGCAGTGGCGGGGCGAACGCTGCGCCAAGGGAAACGTCGACGACGTTGATAGATGCACTGAGTAAATGGATGGACGCAGTCATTGCGGCCAATGACGGCGATGGGCTGAATGTGCTCGATGGACACGGCTTGGATGGGCTGGGGCTTAGCAGTGGGATAATGGGTTCTCAGAAAAAGGCTATCATCGCTGAACTGGTGCTCGCGGTCGGCGAGAACCAGACGCTGAACGGGTTCCTGAAAACCTCGCATGAGATCAGCAAGGACAAGAGGACAAACTTTGAGAATACGCTGCCGATGTTTGCGCAGGGGTTTCAAACATTGAATCCCCAGTTGGCGATGAGGCTCGACACATTGATTCCGAAGAAGGCAGAAGGGCCTGGGGGTACCAATGCGGGTAACGGATTGCTGGGGATGGGGATGGGGCTCGACGCCATCGGGGACGTAGGCCAACCATCGAGGGGAGGACTATATGTCTTTATCAATTCAATGGTAGGTGTTACCTTCTGTGACTAGACCTCGAGGGAGATGTTGATGATATGAATAGCTGTTCGCCCGCCCACTCGTCGATGATGAATACCTCATTCATCACCTCCTGAACCGGTACAAAGAGATCGGTGGCCAAGCGGCAATTGACCTGATAACTGCCGCTCTGGACTGTATCTCCAACGCTATCAGTCGTTCGGAGTCCGAGTCTACAATCGCCTTGTTCCGTCACTTCCTCGTGAACAAGATCCCTCTCCTACTCTCACGCTTCAGCATGCCAGCCATTCAAGCACAGTATGTGCTCACGCGGGCGCTCCAGGGCTCTGGCAGCAACGCACAAGATCCGCTACTCGACACTATGCTCGATCTTTCGAACGATATCAAGCAGGAACTCCTCTTTGCCTGCGCATTGCATCACATTATCGAAGAAACACAGGTCGAGGGCATCTTGGGCGAGGTGCCGCTGCAGACGATGGCGAAGCGACGGTATACCCAGGTAGAGCTAGTCGACGAGTGCATGCTTGACGTGGACGGCACGGAAAGGTTGATCAGCGAGATTGAGGAACTCGACGGGAACTCCGGAGCCATCGTCGGGGCCGTGGTCGAAGTATTAAGCCAATATACCCTACATACTTGATTCTGATGCTGATAGTATCACAGATGCTCCGATTGATGTGCGAGCAGCGCGCTACGATGGGTCTCTACACGCTTTGCAAGAACCTCATCTCGCGCCCCAAAACGATTGATCTGTTACTCCTCTACTCCTCCCCGACGACGATTCTTGAGCCTCTCTGCATTGTGCTTGAGAACTGGCGGTACGAGGACGATCAAGGCGAATATGAACCTGTCTACAAGGAATTCGGATACATTCTTCTGCTAATCCTTACGATCTACTACCGGCACAACCTCTCATTCTCTCATTTAGGACCGAGTATCACTTCAACGAGCTTTGTGCCCATGTTCATCAAGCAGTGTTGGAAGGATATTTCGGTCGAAGATTTGGGAAGGATGGGGGATAGACACGCGCAGCTCGGTGGCTGGATCAAGGCTCTGTACGAGGGCGAGGGTATCACGGACGAGGTCATGCAAAGCTGCCGACCGCAGGAATATTATAGCCTTGTACCGACGTTGATGGCGCAGACGGTTGAGGCCTGTGAGAGGGGGGTTTTGGAAATGAGGGTTCTGAGGGAAGGGCTCGACTGTACGTCACCACAACTATATTTCCCGTTATTATCAACTGAAAACCCGCTAACGTGATATTCTTTGGTTAGACTTGCAGTTGTCATCGCTCATCGCCTCGGAAGTCGCAATCATCTTCTGGCTGACAGACTACATCTGGCATACGATGTCTTCGCAGGGGGATATCTCCCACGCCCTCCGTATTTTACATATCCTTGTCACAAACGCTCCCTCGGAAGTCACCCAGACCCACAAGACCATCCTTGCTATCTGTTCACACTCCCTTGAACGCGTGCTCAGAGATGTTCTCCGCTCGGAGGGGGCCGCCAACAATTCCAACAGTGCCGTGCATCAGCAGGCAGAGCAGATACTCAAGCAGATCTCGTCATCGAGAGACTGGCGAAGAACAGGTCTGCCGTCGGCGAGTGAATTGGAAGGGTGGACTAAACATTCTGGTGGGATTCTGGGGGCGCTGAAGAGCGCTGTGCAAGGGGTGATAGTGTGGAGCGGCAAGGCCGATACAAACACCCAACCTGCCGTGTGGAATCCGAGGCTTATATATGCGGCGTGGAGGCTGCTGGGGGCAAAGGAGGTGCTTAGGGTACTCATTGACGAGGTTGCGAACGCTGCGCCGGATGTCGGAGACGTGGCTGCGGATGTGGTGGCGAGTTTGATCGTTGCGCCGATAGTGGAGGATTGGAGGTGGAAAGTTGGGGAGCTGACGGGGAGGAAAGAACACCTGGGCAGCGGCAATGGAGGGGTTATAACGTTGGTCGAGGCGCTGAGGTATTTGGAGGATGATTCGAAGATGTCGGGTGGGGAAGATCAGGCGAGAACGGAAGTCATTATAAAAGTGGCGAGGAAGGTAGAGATGATGATGGTTGCACCTCCTGTTGGAGCGGCCGCCGCGGCCGTTGGAGGGGTGGTAGATCTGGCGGACGGGGTGCTCGGGGATGTTATGGTCGATGGTGACATGTTGATGGGGATCCCGGACTTGGGTTTGACGGCCGACGAGATGATGAGCGGGATGTAGAGATGACATCTGTGAAGGCATAGGGTGGTCACAGAGTATCCTACTTGTTGTCGAGGGATTTTGTAGCTTCTTCGGAGAGAATATGTCTATCGGCGTCCTTACTTTGTCAATGAGAGATGTTAATATATTAATGCATCCAATTTTAACGTACATTCCCTCATCCACTATTCACAGGTTGTTCGTCGGCTCTTGAGCTTTCGGCGTCAACCCCCATAGGGCCTCCAAAGTCTTAATATTTTATCAAATCTGAAGCCTCACTTCGGTGGAGTTTAACACTTATATCTTTATTACTTTCACGCCGGAATTCGTTCCGGCGTGGTGTAATCGCGTCGTCGTATGCACTAGCAGTTAAAGATTTTCTCTTTAACGGGGACCCGCCTATGACGACCTATTGTACCCATTCTTCGAATCCAACTTATGTATATGGTACAATCTCAAGTCCGATATATACCACTGATAGCATATCACACATTCAGCCCAATAGCAGATTTATTATAATATTAGCGTTAAAAGCTGTGAAGATGTGGAGTTAGGATGGAACCTTCTTGGTCTAGTCTTCCAAACGGATGTCAAGTCGGTTATATACACGATGGTTTAAAGGAGAATCACAGTCTTTATAGGAAGTGCCATTGATACTTGTATTTAATTCCATGGGTCTACGAAGTGATCATATTTATTAATCTTAACATGGTCTGGTTTACAAAATTTAGTAGATGTTCGTGCGGTGTATCGATTTAGTGTTCATTTTTTGGTTTCAAAGAAGTGAATCGATGCTCCCTAATCCGAGCCCCCATTTCAGTGCAACCTCCAGAGCCTCATTTAGACTAGAGCCTCGTATGATTCCTCCAATACCGACGTTTCCTAGAATAATGGTCCTTGCCTACCATTGTCCAACAAAGGTTAACTTGTTTTTCTTGAATAGTTTTCTGCCATGCAAGCAGGCTTTGGATTTTTTTGGGCTCTCTCGCTTCGATATGCCATCCTCAGACTGAGGCTGCAGATATATATGCACACTAGCATGCGAGTGCCCAATTGATCGTTACACAAAAAGACGAAGGCTACCGTTTCAAGAAAGAAGCGGCTGAAGCAGTCATACACATATCTACTCAGCTCAGCTGAACGCAGTATTATAACAACAAAATGGTTTGCACACTAAATGATAGGTTCCTTTTCCTTTTTTCATTTCTTTCCTTCTTTTTTCAAAACAGATCTTACGTCACATATCAAGTTTTGATAGGTCGAGTGATCGTTGCATTTGGAAAAGAGGTTTGTTGGCACGCGAGCTAGAGATTTCTGGCGCGAAAAAAAAAAAAAGGAAAAGGTTGGCTGGCTGGGGAAAAGAATACTTACGAGATCCGGTAGACGTCTTGATTCTAAACCAATTGCTTGCAAGTGAGACCTTTAGTTTTTTGTTGGAGAATCTGATCGTTCGGCTAGATTAGCTTAGATTGGGGTAGTCGGTGGTTGGAAGTATATGGGATACATAGGTACTTTCTTCCGACGTCTGGAGGTATAAACTAATGTCGCAGGCTGGATGTCAAGGTATCGCGAACGTCACGGGGACATGTACATGTATCTACCGCGCCATGTCTCTTGGTCATACCAAGAGAGAGAAAAATACGAGGTCAAGAAAAAAAAAAAACCTCCCTGGTGATGTACCAAGAGTTTTGATATATCTACGAAGCCAAAATAACAAAAGCAGAAAAAAAACAAAACAAAAAGGTACAGTATTTTTTTTGGTTTCTAATCCCTGGGAAACTCACTCGTGTTATCCGGTTTTCCATTTTACCCTTGGAGTACCTGAACGGGGGCTTTGTTTTTGATTAAAACTCTGGGGAATCCTTGGCCTTTACCGACGAGGTCTTTTTTTTACCGTTTGTTGGAGAGTTGTTTGTGTGGCTAAGCAAACTTTTGGTTTTGGAAGATGATTCCGTAGGCTAAATTGACAGCTTGCCTGCTGCATTACGTGCGTACAGAGGATATTTTGTGGTGTTCTTTTTTTTTTGTTTGACAGCTTAGGGTCCCAGCGGTACCTGGACATGGATTAATTCTTCTGTTTGAAATGGCCGCGTGCAGGAGAACTGGGGTAATATTGTTATATATACATATAGTTATACAGTTGTTAGCTGTGGGGTTTTCCAAGCGTTTGATAGTCGTATCACATGCGGTTGCACAGTTTAGAAGAATTTCTTGGATTTTAGCCTGTAACTAAGCATGTAGATATTGAAGAGGGGGTTAAGTCAGGCGGTGCCGGAACGGTAGGTGGGAAAGCTAATATTATAATAAATGGAGAGGGGGATACGAAGGTATTTCGTTATTTTTTTGGGCGTGGAAGATGGTCATGGTCGGATGTGGTCAAGTTCCGAAGTCCGAGGCTAGCCATACTAACACCGGAGCGGGTGGAAAAAGAAAAAAAGGGAAGGAGGAAGACATGTCGTTAGAGGCATGCGAAGCGACGTCTGGCAGGAAACGTCGGGTTAATATTCTACATGCGAAGGCTTTGAATTTTAAAGGTGGTTTAAGCCAAAAAATAAAAATAAAAAAAGTCAGTGCTTTATTGTGATATAATATTGCAACAACATTGATATTTCACATCGCACGGACCGGTTTGTGGTCGAATTTTGAGAATTTAAGACATTTCGTCAAAGGGTGATGACTTCTAAATAAAGCTTTAAGCTTATCTTACTACTTTATTTTTCAATCACTCGCCTCCACTTTTCGTTTGTGAACGATTGGGCGATGACGTTGGACAAAAAAAAAAGATCAGATCAGATCAGATGCGAATCAGATCTTTGGGAAATGTATATATTTCTTTGGGTGCGATGCGAAGTACCGTTGTACACTGTGAGCTAAAGATTTGAAGCATGCACGGTGTAACTTGAGTTTTGTATGTATATATGTATGTATATGTACTAAAGTGCCGATGTGTATATGCATGTACCGACGGTCCCACAATACAGTGTTTCATTTTATCGATGATGGGTGGTTAACGTTAGATGTTGGGAGGAGTTCACGTCGGATCAGGACAAAAAAAAAAGACTAAAAAGTGGGGCGCGTATATTATGTATGCACTCCAGCAGCTTCGAAAAAAAAAAGCCCTTCTAACGGCGAATTGCGAAGTTTTCCGCCGATTGGAGTTTTTTCTTTCTCTTCCTTGTCTGTCTGCCTGCCTGTATGTCGTTGGGCACAGAGAAGAAGGAAAAAGGAACAAGCGACATGCAGATGTATGCAGACATGTTCTGCAAAGAACCAGCCTTGTGATTTACGGCTATCGATGAAGTGGGCTGTAATCGGCAGCTGGGCATGTTTTGCACAGGGCTCAGGAAAACAGCCTGACGGTGGTGAATCTAATCGAAGACGGGGGAGGGGAGGAGGGGTGGGGAACATGATCAATTAATTTCGTAGTTGCCGAGGGGTTCCGCACGCAGACCACACCATATCGTGAAGCAGCCCCTCCACAGTTGATTTTCCTCTCTTCTCTCTCTCTCTCTCGCTCTCTTTCTTGATTTCAACGAGTTTATGCCCGTTTCAGGTTGTGGCCGGGTTTGGATGGCTTATGAATCACTATTACCAAATTTGTTGGAAGAAGGTCCTGCGGATTTGGGGTTAGATTGAGGGTTCGTGTTTCCAGGGCGTCGGGATTTGTGGTACTGTGGTATTTAGTATTTCTTAATTGCGACTTGGTGTATAATAATAACACAGAGCTCAGGTTGGAATTGGGGTGGGGTGTTCTGGAAAAGTAAGGACATATTTTTCTCTTTCTTTTCTTTCTTTTTTTTCTTTCTCCCTGGTCGGCGGAGTATATGAAGGAGGGTTATCACGGAAGGGTGAGGATGTCGATGTCATCGACTTTTTGGTTTTTCGGGCCTGAGATCCATCTTATCAACTCTTGGACATCTGGACACGAGAAGTGTCAAGAAATGCCACGACGGATATTATGGTTTTCCTCACCGGTCAACCCGCTCAAGCTGCTTACTTTCTCGGTTTCTTGTGAAAAGGGTTCTTGGTTGCTATGGGACAGGCTAATTTGGTTTGTGGGAGGCTCTGACCCTGGGGGTACATGACAGCGCTACAACTGGCAGGGGGGTTTGCCATTGGGCATGCATGAGGTCGAATCGAATCGAAAGCGGCTGCTGGTCGGGAGCCGTGGAGTGGCCGGTGACCGACGGCTTTTTTGGGGGTGCCCTGTCGACATCGGTTTCAAGGTGTCGTTTCATGAATTAGCTATAGCATAGCCTGCGAAGTAGAACTTCAATAACAACATGTTGGCCAGCATCGCGGTGTTATTATCGTGTGCATTTATTGGAGTATGGAACATGAGGAAACAGAACGCGATTGTGACGACAAGCACGATCTCTTTTTAATTTCACTTCCTTATGCTTCCAGAAATAAACCCACTCTGTCCAAAAAGATTAACTTGGGTTAGTTGGTATTTCCTGCACGTCATTGGAACCCTTTTTTTGTGTTTCCTCTCTGTGGAATCTGAATCTTAAAAGTGGGGACGACCACGAAAAGAGAAGTAAAAAAAAAAAAGCTTGGTTTGTAAGCTCCCACGCTCCTTTGGGAGCCAATGTTACCGCACGAGACCGACAGAAACGAATCCAAATTTGTGCAGAATCTTGGTCAGAGAAAAGAAAATCCCAAAAAAGGGAATCCAAACCAGGCTTCGGGGCAAAACGTTATTGGAGGAGGACACGCGGGCTTACCGGGACAGCGGAGTTTAGAGAGGGTCCGCATTATATTTTGCGAAAGATGCAAGAGATTTGACAACAGCAGCCTCAGGACCCTTTCGGGGATGACGACTTTAACGGATTATTGGAATTCACAGGGCAGTAATAGTAGTAATAATAATAATCTGGATATCTACGGACGAGATCCCCATTCCCGCCGCCGGGTCGGGCATCGATGATATTGATATTGACCCTGTATATGTATTCATGTTGACGTTCGTTCAGGAACCTCGAGGAACCGGACGAGAATGGAACAGAAAAGAGACAACGTTGTATTCGGAAGCAGAATACATCCGACGGCCACCCACATCAGCGCCGGACAGGGTCTATTTTCTGCCCCAGCTGGTTACATATGTAGGTAGCTAGCTAGCCCGGCCTGGCTAGTTTTCGTTAAGGTGGTGAATAGTCATCCTTCCCTCTGCCGAATGACGGCTGTGGCAGTAATTCCTTTTTCTTGACTTTTCCCTTCGAATCTCTCGCTGGCATCAGCAAAGCAAGTCTGATTTTGACCTCCGCGCGCTCCGTTGTTTTCGACCGATCCGATTATTAAGCTTGATCCGTCTTTTCTCTTATTACTCAGATCTGTCCTGTCGGTCGGTCTTCCTTTTTGAAATTTAATTTCGTAGTCCGCCCGCTTTTTCTTTTTTCGATCTTTCCCAATTCCCACTTTTTTTTTTTTTTGAGGCTTTGTTCTTTAAACATATATACACCGACGGTCGCCTTTTTTTCTCGTCGGGTTTTTGTTCGCTCGTTCTACTTGATTGTTCGTTTTTTATTTTATTTACTTTTTTACCCTTTTATACGGGAGACTAGTCGACTCCGCAACCGCAGGCTGTATATGTGCAAGGAGACAGATCCCTCGTGGGTTATTACATGGCATTGCCTTTAACCAGCTTGACTAGCTAGCGAGGACCACTTGGGAGGGTGCAATATATTATAAAACGAGCAAGAAGCAAGAAGGAGGAGAAGCAGAAAGATACAGGCATTTGATATATAAAACCGACATTCACACACACACACACGCTCACGCTCATACGCACGCACGCACACCTCTCGTATTAATATCCGCTGCGACCGGCAATTTTTAAAATCGATAAAAAAAATACGGTGACATAGAAAAAAAGCGAGTTTCAGTCTGGGAGAGAGGAGGATCTGGAAAAGAAGAAGAACAAGAAGAAGGAAAGAAAAGTATATGGTTGGGGCCTGGCGACTAGCAGCAGAAACAGTGGCAGCAGCAGGACAGTCCTGATTCGACGGAGCCTTCTGCTTCTGCGGCTTCCCGTTGGCGGGTTATTTTGAGAACGAACGAACGAACGAACGGGCGAAACGATCTAACAACCTTTTTTATTTTATTTTATTTTTCGAGCAGCTGCCACTGCAACTACATACTACGAGCAACCTGACAGGTAGCCCGGCTTTGGGTTATTCCTGTGGGCGGGTTTCCCCAAAAGCAAGGCTGTTTCTCTCGCTGCAGCTGCCTGCTTACGAAACTAAAACGTCAGCTTCGGCGGCATCACCTATATAACCTGCCAGTTGATAAATCATACCCGTCGCCCCTCCATCCGCAAAATTAAAAATAAAAATAAAAATAAAATAAAAAAACACCACCAGGAGTATCTTATTGATACTCGAGTATTTTTGCTTACCTGACCAGGGGGGGAACGTATTTGATAACAGAGCAAAGCAAAGCGAAGCCAGCTGTGGCACGTTGGTGCTCCGCCCGGACATCATATAGTTAATACAATTATCCAACAACCATCACCGCCTCTCCCAATCCGAGCCTCTTTGACCAGATATTCTATATCACATATCCCATACCCGGCTTCATCCTTTCCTGTCTCTTTTCCATTCTATTTTCTATCACTATTTTTCTATATATATTTTACTATCATCCGCTAGGTGCTAATATATTGACTGTGTAAGTTGTCCTAAAGCCATCCGCGCTGTTAAATGTTCCCTCGTTATTTTTTTATTTTATTTTACATACATATATATATATATCTCGTCGCCTCGACGGTATTCGTTTCACAGGCGAAACATCTCCTTCCCTTCGTCCCCTTCTCATTTCACCATCGCCAAACACTCTCTTTCCTTCCTTTCTTCTCCCTTGCTTTCTTTCTTTCCTCCTCTCCTTCTCTCCTATTCTTCATTATCACCGTCATTACCATTACCATTGTCATCATTACCGTCATCATTATCATTATAATCATCGTGGTGATTTATTTAGCTAACCTTCTTCTTGTTACTTTTTTTGGGGGGTTTGAAACAGCAGTGGATTCCTTCTGGCAACACATTTCCCCGGCTGCTTGCGTCCGTCGCCAATTACATCATTTCACCAGCTTCACGGCCGACCAACTCTCCCATCCAATCCATCCATTCATTGTCATTCGAGACCAGCAGAAAATTAAAAAACCCCCTAATCGCAGAGTGGGAAGAAACTTCACTCTCCAAATATAACTTCCCGATGGAGACACCGGAATCCTCCTCGTCGTCCTCCGGCTCCCCTTCTTCCTCCTCCCAATTCTCTCGCACAACAAAGGCCTCCAGCTCCATCAGCGTAGGCACCAAGATGTCCCACCTCGTCGTGCGAAATCGGGCGAACCGGGCCACCAGCGTCAGCAGCACCAGCATCCGTGGTCAGTGTCCCGAGTGCAGAGACAAACGTCAAGATGATATGGGTCTCAAAGTCAACACCGACGATCTCCTGCAGCTGGCTCAATCCTTAAGGGGCAAGAATGGCTCAATCGGGCAGAAAACTAGCGCTGGTACGTTTTTTTCCTTCCTCTCTTTCCTTCCCCTTTTTTTTTTTTTTTTTCTTCTTNTTTTCTTCTTTTTTTTTTTTCCCTTCTCTTCTTTTCCGTTTCCATCGCAATTTCCATTTCTGTGTGCATTGCATTACATAATATTTTTTTAAAAAACAAAAAACGTGGTGTGCTAATTGTCAATTTGCACCGATTTAGCTCTCGACTACACCGTCGAACTCAATTTCGAAGATGGCGCCTCGTGGCTAGCACGGATACCGAAACCCTGGCGATCCTCCCACCCGAACGAGTCCATGTTCAGCCAAATCTCCGCCTGGCGATACCTTAAGAAGAACACCTCCATCCCTGTCCCCGAAGTCTACCATTTCGCCTACGATACCGATCCGAGCAACCCACTCGGCGTCTCCTTCATGTTCTACGAGAAACTCCCCGGCCAGCAGGTTCCAGAGCTCGACTCCGAAGACCCGACATCCATCGGCAAGGCAGCCCGGTTCCACGGTCAGCTCTCCGACATCCTCCTCCAGCTCTCCTCGTCAACCTTCGAGAGCATCGGATCCATTCAGCAGTCAGCTACCGACCCCGAAGCATTCACCGTCGGCCCCCTCTACAGCATCCACAACACCTACCCGCTCGCCCGTGGCCGATCGGCGACCAACAGAGGGCCTTACGCCTCCGTCTTCGAGTACCTGACCGCTTTCGGCGAGTTGAACTACAAGGATGCCAAGTCGCACTCTCACCGACCGTCCCAGGCCGACCTCGGTGCCCCAGTCGATGAAGAACTCGCCCGCTTCTTCCTAATCAATAAGATGATCCCCAAGTTTTCCATCGAAACCGGATACAACAACGGTCCCTTTGTTTTCCAGAACTGGGGCCTCAATTCGAGCGGATTGTTGGTGGATGAGGATTGCAACATCACCGGCGTGACCGGAATCACTGGCGTCATCGGCCCTCTGACCAGTCTGTGCAAATACCCAGACCTGATCTACGAGACTAAAAAGAAGGGACCCCTCTTCGACCGCAAGATCTTCCTCGGTGCCTTCTTGAACCGCGACATGCCATCCGACAAACCCTCTGCCCTCCAAGACCCAGAAGTACGAAAGGAACTCCTGAGGACAGCCCACAAAGTATGGCAGTTCGAAAATTCGATTCTCAACCCCTCGCAGAAGCACCTCCATCTTCGAGGTCGCGGTGGCCTGTACGAATACGTTTTCCAAGACAGCAAGTTTTCCGAAAAGTCGGCGTTCAAGGCTCTCGGCGACCAGGACCCGGACTTCCAGAACCTCGCTCCGAAGCGCGATATGAAACACGGAGAGTACTCGTGGGATTTGCCGGAGGACCTCAAGGCCGGCAAAAAGCAACGAAGGACTTCTACCGCAGCGTCCGCGGCGAAGATGACAGCGAGCAAAGCCTGGAATAAAGCGCCCTGGGTCAAGTCCCGCAAAGAGGAGCGATGGGTTCGAGAGTACGTCAGGGTTCACCGACATCTCCCGCCAGAGGTTAAGGCCTACGAGGGAAAGCGACGGAGCAACGGGCCCGAGAAGGCGATTCACATGGCGTGGGCGTTCATCAGGTGCCGCGATGCCAGCTACATGCGACGAAAGACGGAGAAGAAGAGAGTGGTAAGAGTTGGTGGAAGGAACCGAAGCAGCAGTGTCAGGCAGGCTGGCAAGCGGGTTCGAGGGTGGAGTCTGACGGGGGCGGATAAGAAGAATAAGAGCAAGGCAAAGGGCAAGATGCCAGCTATGCCGAGAATCACCGAGCAGAAGTTTTCTATGGATAGTGGATGGAAGAGGGTCTTTGCCGGATTCACGTTCTTCGAGTTCAGGCGTTCCTAGTGAGCTTTTTTCTTCTCGGTTTTACCTTCCTTTTTTTAAAAATTCTTTACTCGGAGTTCTTTGGATGCTTTCATGCGGTATTCGTTATTCGGTCCACTCGATTTCATTTGTCTGGGTGTTTTAAAAAAAAACAATGGGTTCCTTTGATACTTCTTTATGTTTATGCGAAGCATTTCCCAGTTTCTCATTTTCTTAGAATCGCCACTGGTCTCTCCCTTACATCAGTTCTTTCTCACGAGTTTTCATATCAACCACTATAGCGCCTGGAGTTTTTTCTTGTCGTTTTGATATCGTTTTACACGGCCCATACGAGCATCTTTTCCTTTCTACATATTTTTTTTTGGAAATCTGCTTCTGATGTTTATATTTGATTTGGAAGTATCGAAGACTTCCCAGCATGCCTTCGAAGCCATTGTTTTTTTTGTTTACCTAAATTATCCTCTTTGGATTTTTTTCCACTCTGGTTTGGGTTTGGACCTTTCCTTTTCATTGCGAGTTTCCGGGTTTTTTGGGGGTTTTATGTTTTTCCGAGATTTTGATTCTGCATTGATTGGTATCTATATCGTTTTATGCCGCTTTGATCGATTTTGAAGAAGGAGAACCCGCGACTGCTTTATCTTGCTTCTTTTCTTCCTTTCTTCCCTTTTTTTTATTTTATCTTGTTGAGTGTACATGTTAAAGCTTTGGATGGGGTTTTTTTTACTAGCGTTAGCTTTGATACCATAGAAGGGAAAAAGCGGGGGTGACAAAATGTTTAAGAGGTAGATGATATCAATCTATACTTTTTTTTTTTGAAAAAATATTTTAAACACGATCGTATCTTTCAAGCTTTAGCTTTAACACTTAGAGAGATATATAAGCTGTAGTATTGTAGTTCTGTGAGTATGATAGATGGATTGTAGATTGCAACTGAGCGGCTATAGTTGATAGGCTGCGATGGTATCATATTTATATAAGTTTCAGCTATGGAGGTCGTTTGGTGTGATTTTGCGGGTTGCCTGTGGGATGGATATGAACTTTGATATAGGGACGGTGAATGTTCCTTATGGATATGCTGGTGGTAGATAGATAGGGTGTGATGATTGATCATGATGCAGAGTTGAAACTACTACTTGCTGGGTTGGTGGTATCACCTTATGTTAGTTTACGATGTCTGTGTTGATGGAGGAATGTCATAACGGGGTGACTACGGGCAGTTTCTCGGAGATAGATGAATTTGATAATTTAGAGCGCTTATTCCTGCTGAGGAAGATAATATATGATAACTGGGTTATCCGGCTACTTTTGAAATGTAGATTTTGTATACACAGTCTCTGTCTGATATTTAATTTACAGAGCAAATGCATCGATATCTACGAGAACGTCGGTCATGGTAGGACTCTGTTGCATTCTTTGCGTTGCCAAATCGGAGCTTCCCCACGCTTTGAAGCCGCACCTAAGCGTGGACCGTAGCATAACCGGGACATGTGAAACCCGCAATGGAATGCCGAACGCCCGTGGGTTTTTATCATACCTCAAGAATGTAAAGCTTCCTTTTGGTGGAAACAATCTCACCTTCCTTAGTTTTGTTTCTCCACCGATTATTTTTATTCTCATCCGGTATCGATTGTCCATATTTGAGGACAGAAGGGAGGATTTTTCCAATATGGCGGGTCTCAGAATTACTTCCAACGCTCTGCGTTCGACCGCGCGTGGGTATAGTCATGCCGCAAGAGCTTTCAGCACCTCGTCGCTCCGGCTTGGTGCCGTCGAGGGCGTTGATAGGATCAGTGTCATCGGTGCCGGACAGATGGTACGTTTCCGCCTCTCCTTTATACCTATAAAGGCGATTGAGTATGCTAATATGATATTATTGGATATTACAGGGCCTCGGCATAGCGCTGGTCGCCGCTCGACATGCTTCCCTCCCCGTAACGCTCATCGATTCATCGGAAGCCTCGATTGCCAAGTCGACATCCTTCATGTCCAAGCTGTTGGAGAAAGACGTGGCGAAATCCAGGATAACGGAATCCCAAGCCGCGGAGATCAAATCGCGCGTCACCACGTCCACGGATATCTCCGCGGCTTCATCCGCAGACTTTGTGATCGAAGCCGTGCCGGAGGTAGTGGACCTGAAACTCTCGATCTTTAAACAACTCGCGGAGATCTGTAAGCCCCATGCGGTGCTGGCGACCAACACCTCCTCGATCTCCATCACCAAGATCGCAGCCGCCGCGGGTGCAGCGGCGGATAGAGTCATCTCCACGCACTTCATGAACCCGGTACCCATCCAAACCGGCGTTGAAATCATCACGGCGCTTCAGACCTCTCCGAAGACGCTGGAGGTTTCTCTGGCGCTGTGCAAGGCGATGAAGAAAATCCCGTCGCAATCGGCTGATACGCCGGGGTTCCTGGCAAACAGGATATTGATGCCGTACATCAACGAAGCCGTGATCTGCCTTGAAACCGGGGTGGGGAATAAGGAAGACATAGACGCCATCATGAAGAACGGGACGAATGTGCCGATGGGACCCCTGACGTTGGCGGATTTTATAGGCCTGGATACGTGTTTAGCGATCATGAAGGTGTTGTATAACGATACGGGGGATAGCAAGTACAGACCTAGCGTGCTGCTGCAGAGGATGGTGGATGCAGGGTGGTTGGGGAAGAAGAGCGGGAAGGGGTTTTATGAGTATACCAAGTAGGACTCTACCATGTATGGTTTAAGAATGGGAGTCGTGCGAGGTGTATATAGAAAGCTTGTAAGATATAGAGGGGGATGCAATGCAATGAATATTTTCATATACGGTCACAAAGACATCACAGTGTGAAATAAATATCCACGCACGCAGTCGTTTACAAGGTATCCAGGTATATCACTGTTGATTTCCGTCCTCTAGTCTTACTAGCCAGAGATGGTCTCATTGATGCGAGAGGAACCAATAATATTGATATTACTCTCACATATGGATTCAAAGCACTTTTCTTTTACTAGAGAGGAGGGTTTTTGGATATAGCTCTAGATAAGATAAAATATATTTTCTGGATTATCACATAGGTTGGTATATTTTGGAGGTATTCAAAACAGGCCCTTTCCTGAACGGATTCTGAAGATAGACAATCATATTCCATTTTGATGGATGGTCTATCAAGGTATTGAAAGCCGATGACACATACGATTTGAAATCCCGTTTTTAGAGGTATCTCTTGTTAAAGACCCTACAAATCTATAGATAGAAGACTGCAAATTTCGTATACCGCAGGCTTCCAGATTTTTAAGCTTGGACCACCACCACAGTCAGATCAGTATTTTAAAGGACAAAATCTGGTCCAACATCACCCTCTTTTGAATAATATGCCACTATTATTGACGGCATAAAGTCAACCCGAAGAGAGATAGTATTCAACAGTTGTACCTTATTTACGAGACACGTAGAGTTTAAGAGCTGAAAGCAAGGTTTAGGTTTTGGTTCCCTGAAATTATTTTAAATCGAGCTTTGCTATTTGGGCGGAACTAAAACGTAACTGATGCTATGATCCCATCGAGTTGATTGAACACGGCCCGTCCTTCGGGAGGCTCGATATATTGGTTTCAGGGTCGATACACGGCAGACTCCACGGCGGCTTCACGGCTAAATATCAATTCATAGGATGCCTAGCCTTCCAAAGAAGTAGTATCGCATTATCGTATTTTATGACTATCCAGGGGGAAAAACAAAAATCCGGCTTACGTATACGAAGACACGGACCTCTCCCGCTTCTTCCAAGCCTCAAAATAAATCTAAACTGTTCACAATGGATCATATACATATATGTGTATCTATATGAACAGTATATGTGCAGGATCCCACCCCCTTCACATTGTTTGTAGCTTTTAACCTTTAAATTTACAAAAGTGGCGCTCGTATATTGCCCTATTGTAGGCAGAAAACAAACAATACTGTGCCGCACAGCCCTGGGTCGGAAGTGCATCCAGGCCGTCATAATACTTTCCGTTTCGCTGGGATGCCACGCGAGATGAAAAGAACCTATTTCCCCAAGGATCTTATTAATGTTTTTTTTGTTTTTTTGTTTTGTGGCAGGACCCTTAAGTTATGATCTCATACAGCGTCGTGGCGAAGATAACGGGAAGGAATGTTTAGCCCATCTAAGCAATCAATGTCACTTCACAAATTACCCAAACTATTAGCGAGGCATAGATGCTAAGCTTATACTTAACCAGTTATCAGACGGCGTCTAAGAGGTTAAAAAAATAAAATAAAAAACATCCGTGTCTAAGAGTGCGTAACCCTACGAAGTACAGTCTCGAGCATTGATGTAGAATACAAATGCAATTGCGCACGTTCTAGGAGGTTATTTATATCGCTTATGGTTATTCCCGTCGCGTTACACAGAGCCATGACCGGGTATTTACATATATGATGTATGTACTTGGCAGCAGTGCCCCGTTCCTCGTTCACGGTCCCCCGGATGCATATGGCGGGGTCGGTGATTAGTCTACTACGAAGCTGTCGGGATGATATCTAATCGTGTCGCTGTGACTTGCTAGGCTGGCTGTATCCTGTTCCTTCTCCCAAAGGAAGCCCAGCCCGTATACGTGGCGATGGATTTAGGAAGTGAGTAACAGTAGCAACAGTATGAAGGACGAAGTTCGTTCACAGGAAGCCACACCTCATCCGCCCAACCCGCCCTCCACAGCCTCGCCCTCCCCAACACATATGCGTGTGGGTTGTATGTGCATGTCCTATTCCGTCTTTAGATCTATTTTCGTCCATCTCGCATACTCAAATCTGCAAGCAGGCCCGGTAGATGTTTCCCCCCTTTCAACTTCGTTTGCCTGCTCCCCAAGGGCTTGGGTTACTATTCTCCAAGCGCAAAAGCTCTCTCGCTTGCCTTGTTCGGTGTGTCCTCTGACAAATGCATCGCAAATTCGGAGTGGTGTAGTTCAGGTATGTAGGGGAGCTGGGATACCCGACTGATATTGAGATTCTCACTTTCACCGACGAGATTTCCTCGGAGATGTCGACGGCGTGGGTTGGATACCCTTTTCAGCTACACAAGGGGCTTCTCTATCTGTTCCCACGCTACCTCCATGTCGCTTACATGCAGCAGAACCATATTCGAGGGTTCTCAGGTGAACGATTAAAGTTTCTCACACTACCAAACCGGAACTTTAACCGGCCAAGTTATAAGGCTGAACTCAATCGGACCTTGTCTTCCAAGGAGGAAGAGTGACGATATTGCATTCTCAAACCTCGACTAGATTGTTCTCCCTTCCGACGTAGGTGCCTCGGTTGCACAAAGGCAGACGTGGTCATTGGTCCAACTTCGGACCTTGTCTAAGGCTGAAGCTCCCCCCTTTCCCGAAAAGCTATCATTCACCGACGGATCAATTAGAGGCTAAAACAATAGCATCGCGAGACCCGGCTGAGATTAGATTTTAGGTGGGTTCCCAAGACTCAAGGTTGAGCTCGGGCAGGGCTGCATCAAATGGCTATCGCGACCATTTTTAATCTTCAGAAACTGTTCGCGAGATGGCTTGCAGGAGCCTGCTTTTCTTGGAACGAACCAGAAGGAAAGGAAAGAATAAGGATCTAACCTTAGATTTCTCTGCGATATCCACCACACCTGGAACACACGGCAACGGCTGCCCCCTTCTGGCCTTGGTTGATTCGATTGGTTCTCACCCTTCGCGCTTTGCTTACATACAAGGGGAGACCCGAAATACCGGATCCTCAGCCGCAGCTGTTTTGGAAATATTAACGAAAAAAATGCGAACGTGCTAGCAGAGCAGGACCACCATAACATGCCATTATCATGTCACAAGCAGGTCCTGAGAGGTTGTTTAATCCGAACAGTATGCTAAAACAAAGTAGTCGCGGGCAGGCTTAGTCCTCCAACCGAGACGGGAGGCTTTTACACAGCCGCACACAAAATAACTAACTACCTAACATAGCTCTTTCCCCCCCGGAGCAAGTAGAAGAGACCTGGTTGGTCGATGACGGTGATTATGGGAGACTGCTAGACGCCCACCCTATCAGTCAGCAGTAGACCGTGCCCTGCCTCGATGACCTTGGGACGATCACCCGCCCAGCCCACGCTCCTCATACTCATATTGCGATCTTGAAAGAGGATGGTAGACAGGTTTTCTTGGATCTTTGGCTCGTTTCCTCGTGGGAAGACCTCACACCTTCCCCTGCAGCGGCCAACCCTGAGCCTCTCACCCGGAAGAGGTTCCTTTTTTTAAACTTGCAAACAGAGAGGCTTGATGATTTGGAAGCATTCTTCAGACAAGGCACGCTTGGCAAACCCCTCCCCCGAGATGTTTGACACATCGTCACTCGGCGTCAAGCCTTGGTGAAGAATACTTTTCTGTTGGCGGCTTAGAAGGGAGAGCCGATTGCCGAATCCTGTCGTTACCGCTCCATTTTCGGTCGGTTTCGAAGAACTGTCATTTTGGACGATCCTCTTCCGGCCTCGTGGGTTCCAAGGCTTCCTGCAAAAAAAAAAGGCCGCCCAAAAATTGCTATGAACGAAAGCCGAATCAAGGTTGTGACGCACAGAAGGAGAGCTGCCTTGAAGAAGCCTTTCAATTGATGTTGCCTTCTCCTCGAATACCCGAAATTAATATACTGTTACAATTACGTTTGTTCGACTCATCCGCTACGCAAGCGGTCGCACAAAGAGTCTTCTCGAGCTTTATGCGAGACTTGTGATGAATCAGTTGCGATCAGGTATATCTCGGGGGGGGCAAGGATGTGCTCCCAGTTCCGACGATATCACTGGAGCGTCCAACGTTGGAACAACAACATTATGATGTATCTCCTACCCAGAACACTGGCCAAATCGCATATGCGTTTTCACCGGTCTTCTAAAGGAAGGTTTTGCCGTGAACGGAGGATTTTGTTTTCTAGTAATGACTTTTTATCGCAGAATCTGATTTCTTGAAGCCGCTTGAGTTTGAATTGGTGTCGGGAGGTGCGTTGGCGTATTGTGATCGAAAAGCCACCCCGGGGCCACGGACAGGTTAGTTGTGATTTCCAAATTTCACGACTTCAGCCCTGCCACGATCCATAACATCTCCCCAAAAGATTGGCCTCTCGTTGCTCGGGTTAACGTTCCCTCAAGATATATGCACAGGAACAGTTCTTTTCTTTTTTTCTTTTCTTTCTGGCTCGGCTACCCACATTGCGAGACCTGCCCTAGCTCGAGAAGACTTTCCGTCTTTTTCTAAAGAGAGGTACCCTGGGCCTCATCTAAGATCCGACAAATACTCCGCTTTTGCTTTTTGAGACCTTAGCTGTTTTCGGGGGGGGGAGGCCGGGCCAGAAAAGTGTGGATGCTGATTTAACATCAGAGAAATACTTAAAGTCCTCATGGTCGCCCACATCCATCCAAAGATATCCTCTTACTATCCCTCATCACATAATACCTTCGTGGAAGATACAAATAGGTTCGACCAAGTCGACTTGCCACTCTTTCCCCCATTCATACGTACTGGTCTGCCAGATCTTACAAACATCATAAAACTTCCCCACCCCGCTTTGAGTATAGCCAAGGGACAGCTCAGAACAAAGCAACGGAATACAGCGCGAAAGCGGCTGAAAAAAAAGCATTACGAATATATCTAGCCAACATTGGAAAAGGGCGTTAAAACCGATTAGCACCCACCCTTCTTTCGAAAAGGATTTAAAAGTCCCATCGTTCTTCTAAAGTCGATTCTCCTACTGGTTTCTACTAGTACAGGGATTTTGACCTCATATCATTCACAATGTCGTTCTTAGTCAACCGGTTGCGAAGCAACAGCACCGTAGTGGATCCGAACTCGAACGGCTTCCAAACAGTCAACCTTGATAATGGAAGCTCTTCAAACGGCCAACGGAACAGTTCGCGGTCTCCGCCGACGGCGGCGAGCCGCCTCAGATCCAAATCTCCGAATGGCCGTTCACGCTCCAATGTCCGCGCCTCCTCTTTCCCCGCTACCCCACCAGCATTCCCTACCCCATTCCACCCCTTCAAACTACACCCGCACTCCAACAAGAACCAAGTCAACGCGCTGAAATTCATCGACCGCATCGATTCACTGCTCTTCCTGGGCCATACGGGACAGACTGTTCTGGCGGCGATCCCGGCATGTATGGCCAACAACGAGGCTCAGGGGTGGTACAACCGAGTGATGAGTTCGGACATCCGTCGAAAATCCACAATCGAGGAATTCCGAGAGCTGTTGATCACCGACCACATCTGGTCGGCTGAGCAGAGCCGGATCCAAGCCAGGTACCAGTCCCAGACCGCGGCGAACGCGAACAGGAAGGACCCATACCTTGACAGCGCAGAGTTCAAACTACATCTCGCTTACATCCGAGATATCGTACGCTTGGAGGAAGGACAGTCCAGGGATGAGAAGAAGATTGCCCAGCTTGAAGCGGAGAAGGCACAGCTTGTGGAGAGGGAAAACACCCTCCAGATGGCTGTTGCGGATTTACAGAATGAAGCCGTAGCAAAGAATGGCGGTCAACCCTTGCCTGTGTTGCAGAGGACGAACGAAATCCTCTCAAATATGAAGCAGTTAGATGATGTGAAGCTCAAGGTTTCGATGCTTGAGCAGGAGAAAAAGACCTTGATGGAAAAGATCGGCTCCTTGCAGATGAAGGTCGATGATGGTGAAAACACCAATGCGCAGGTCTCGAACGTCCGTCTCCAGCTCCAGAACAGCAATAGCAAGAACGCAGAGCTGCAGAACATCATTTTGCAACTTGAGCAATCGAACTCGCAGCTGCAGCAAAGGCTTCTGGCCGCGCAGAGTGCCCCGAGCCAGTCGCCACCTCCAGTTGCTGGCGCACCCGTCGACAGCAGGGAGATCCAGCGACTGAAGAAACAGAACCAACAGATCCTTGAGGACCTTCACCAGAAGGAGATCCGCGTTCACGATCTGGAGGCACAGGTTCGCTCTTACTCCGTCCTTCAGGCACAGCAAAACGGGAACAGGAATGATATTCAACCACTGCTTGGCCTTCCCGCTCCCCAGCAACTTGCTGTTGACCGCAGTGCAATCACCAACCTCGAAGAAATCATCAGGCAGAAGGACGCTACTATTACAAACCTCCACGGCAACCTCAACAAGCTTACTGATGAGTCTATCGCCCGAATCCATCGCGTTTACCAGGTTGAGCAGCTTCTTCTCGACTCCCAGCTCGTTGTCCGCAACAAAGACGCTCAGATCTTTGCCCTCGAGCGTCGTATTTCAACCCTTGGCCAACAGAGGGATAGTAACTCTGGTACTTACGAATTAAATCAGAATGGCAACCAGCCAAATCAATCTCAAACACCCGCAGCCCGTATCGCCTCCCCGGATTTCAAGCGCACTACCAGCCCCGAGTTCAGAAGCGCAGCCCGAGTTATGTCCATCTCATCCTCCTCTGAGCTGTCCGGGCCCACAATCTCCTCTCGGACTGGAACACCGTCCCAACAAAATGCCCGCGCACCGCCCCGCTTCTTGGACATTAGATTCAAATACAGCGAAATCTACCCATCCTTCATCCCACCTACAGTAGCACCAAGAGTTGCACAGCTCCTCCAAAACGGGCTTACAATACTTCACCCCGGTAACGAGTTCACAAAGCTCTGGGAGAACATTGCCGGAGGACTGCTTGAAACCCTTGGCGGAGACGCGAGCAGCTTGGGAGAGCTGACAAGGCATATGAAGTTGTGCTTCAGAGAACGAGAAGGTGATACGGTGAACGGATTGGTTGTGGCGACAGTATGGGGTGAGGTGTGGAGCTCAGTCAGCGGTTTGGACGTTGTCTGTGACTTCTAAATTTCCTTTCTATCCTTCCATTTTCTCTAAGTTTTATTTTTAGCATTTTTTCACTTGGTTCATGATTTTTTTTCTTCTTTTTGACGATGTTGATGATGTGGCTGGTGGGGTATGGTTGGGATTACATTGGACGGAAAACTGGGAACCGGTTTCTTTATTTTCACAGCATCTTCTTGAGCGTTTTTGCTTTCTGGAATAATTCTTTTTAGTTATTTTAATCGGAAGCACCTTTTTGTTATTGCTGGGCTTCTAGTTCTTATCAGGCTAATTTCATTTGTATCTATCATGATATTTCTTTCCTCCTTCTCTATTCTATCCAGCTCAGAGTGGCACTCAATTTTTTATAACAAATCAACTTGCATTAGAATCTTTTAAATAAGTACCTGACTTGAACAACAGAATGGGTTATTGATATTTGCAATCTCTATGTACGGCGTTTAAAATTTTGCTAAAACCTGTTTTCTTAAAAAAAAATTCCTTCAGCCGCATTCCTGTGATCAACTCTCGAGCCCCCGCCATGTGAACTCCAAGAAAAACCCCAAGACCCTGAGACCTTTTAGAATATGAGCGTAGCAAAACGGCATCCGAGATAGCCAAAGGGGGGACGAGAACGGCCGCGAAAAAAAAATCCTTAAGTGTGCGCGCGTCTTGTGGAAATCTTGTAATTTTCTGTTGAGAAGCACGAGGACGCAAAGAGGGCGGATGGCCCTGACATCTACCTACGTAAAACTTGGTACTCTATAGAATTCTCCCGGTTTCTATGCCGCTGCTCCCCAACTAACTCGGGCGGCCTGTCCAATTGCTAACGTTATCCTTAACGTAAAAAAAAGTCTTGTATATCAATTTCCTTTTTGTTACATCCCTTTTACCCTCCGGATCCCGAAAGCAAACTTTTTTTGGGGGGGACTGTAGTAGCTGCGATAGATCGTCGTCCAATGCGGTACTGATTAAGTAATATAAACCAGGCAGGTTTAAGCGTGTCACATAAGTGTAGATGAATATGAATATACCCTTGAAGAGAAAAATATTTTACTTAGCCTCTTCCCGCATGTGCATACTTGTAAGTATAAATGGGACACGCGCTCTTATTTGACCGTCAAGAAGAAAAAAAAGGGTGCAGGGTTATTCCTTTGGAACTTGGGCCCTGCGGCTCTGAAGGGAAAGGCTATTTTTAGAATGTTACGACATGTATTGGATATTCGCGGTGATAGGCCAATGTGGCGAGTTAAGGTTGTTTTACGTATATCTGTATAACTATATGTGTGTCTGGTATCTTCTGGCCCACGGTGTACTTACCGGTCATGGGGACCTGGGGGGGGGGAGGGGGGGGTATGGACACCGTCACCCGGGTTGATACCCTGATAAGGCTATATATACACATATCGTCGTAGGGATAATGACTACGAAACGAAAGCGCAAAAGTCCTATATATCGGAGGGCTTAAGATAATTGGGAGGAGGTGAGTACGAAAGAAAGATTCCAGGATCTCATGCACAAGGTGACAACACTGACTGCGCCCCGAATTCGAGGAGGATGAATGGAACCCCGCGGCACGGTTGAGGTTCAGCGGACTTTAGTATTCAATCGGGTGCGGGTTTGTATTATATGTCTCTTTTTTTCTGTGCTTGCGGATGAATCAGCGGCGCATGCATGCAACTGTTGGAGTTGAAAAGCTAGCACATATGGGGAGGGCGGAGGGTTTCTTCTGAAGGCGGTGTTATTCCTCCAAGGTAACCATCTCAAGCAACGGTGTTTTTTTTTCTATGGAGGATAACGGCGAAGTCGTCATGGATTCTTAAACAGACGCGTACACGTGGTAGCTCTGTGGGGGGCTGTCTATATAATCGTGCGTATCAATGTTCTAGATCTTTGATTGAATGCCCGGTATATCAAATACTCAAAGCCGTATTGATCCGTATTGTAAGACCCCTCTCGGGTCATTTGGATTATAGTTCTAGCAATGTGGAGTATTCTAAAAGGTCCAAAGTGAAAACCTCCCCCATAGCTCTGACAAAAACATCGGGAAAATGTGGGTGGAAATAGAAAATATAAGGAAAGACTTACCGGATTTATATCGATGTTCCTGTCGAAAAGAACGAAAGAGAGAAAAAAAAAGCAGCTATTCCAAAAACATATATCTTGGACGTTGTTTGTGTGTGGCGATAAACGGGGACGGAGATTATCGGCAAAATGTTTATGATTACTTCATTCGCGCTTAGAAATGATAATCGGAACGGGAATGATATGATAGATAGTATTTCAGATCTTGTCTTTAATTTGCCGTATCTGTGGACTTTTCGGGTGTCTGACGTGAGAATATGGCTGTGGAGACTGGGGTGGTAAAATGCAACAGACTGGGTTTGTGTTGTATGTGTTTGCAGACTGAAGTGGAGAACTGGACTTTGTCGGTGATTGTGGATTACAGCCGAGTGGCGTTCACTCTCGGACGGAGATCATGGGGGATAAATTTCTTTGGGGGCTTGAAGACTTTACGGAGATAAATGTTAATCCCATTTCGACATTTTTGAGCGTTTGAATCAATGTTTTTTTAAATACACTGTGTCGGGAGGGGAGGTTTTGGATACAATTATAATCCAAATCAGATCACAGTTTTTGCCTCCAATATTGTTGCAATACGCATGGTTTTTGTAATACTGTATTGTTACCATATTAATATACCCTCGTTTTCTAGCATATTCATTTGATAGAGATGTCGATGTCAAGAACTAGGTTGGGTTTTACGCTGTGTACAAGTCATATTAAATCAAAATGTCGGAATTTAGATAAGCTTTCATTTTTGGCTATTGCCACTATTTGCTAGCGATAGCTATACTATACTATAAACCTAGTAAAAATATCCAATAGAGAGTTCAAGGCTGGTAAGATTGATATAGGTGAGCATACAGTGCCTGATTTTATCTCTATTCCTGATAACTTTGGGTCAGGCTGCTCTACAAAGGGGGGGTTGGGGAGAGACTTGTATGAATGAGAACGTTGTGTCGTCTTTCGGCAAATCTAGTGGCAAATTCTAGGTATGCAGCCACATAATGAATGAAGCCAAAATATGCAGGCTTGAACTTACAAGCGGACCGCGATCAGATAGTTTGCGATTGGATACAATTTTGTAATACATGCAGTACGTACTGCAGTACATTTGCCGTCAAATCAGGTCGAATAGTCCCTCGCGCATCTCAAGGTTGAGAACCTCAATTTATATGTTCTGGAAATACTGTAGAGGCGATATATGCTCACATAACTCTTCGAAACCAACGGGGCGTAAGACCTACACTATCGGTCCGTCCCTTTGCCACATACAAATAAACAGTTTTTCGATTGCCACGGATGGTTAATTTATATGAGAAGGTAGCGGAGCAAAGGAAACAAAATGCAACAAAGTGTGCGTTGTCTATAATAGCAGAAGGATGTTTGGATCCAACGCTAAGGGATATCCCAAGATCAATACTGATTTGATGTTCCAAAGTCGCTTTGCGTCAGTCGGACTGAGCGGAATGTATGGCGCTGAGTGTAATGCGTCAGGAGGTTTGGTGAAGCTAGAGGTTGCGAATCGAATTGAGACATTACCGCAATTTCTTGGCCTGGCGATTTGGGGGACTATATAGATATCTTTGTCGGCTGTGCATAATTGAGCGAGTAATCGGGTTTAATCTATTATGAAAGCTCGAGCATCGGTTCACTGGATGCCGCCTGAAAAACTCGTCAGACGGGTCACTGATTTCTAGAAAAGCCGCAGCTGATGCTCCAGCTCGAGTATATTTCAGGACGGGGGACAAAAGCTCGAGTACTGTTGGCACGGAATAACGATTATTCATGGGAGCAAGCCCTCTACACGGTATTCCTCTCGAAAGCGAACCTTAGGGCCTCGTGAAAGCGCCACTGCAACCCTTATATATACATCTACAAATTACGGCACACCGTAAACACAGGGTACGGATTCTGGAAAGCGCAAAGAAAGAAAAACGAAATTTGAAGGTAAACTTTAAATCTCCCTATAAATACGGCTCTGTAGTCACAGGCGCCCTGTCTGCCAAAAGGAATGTTCAGATGCACAACATTGAAGAAACAGCCGTCAGATCTCGGACATATCTCAACATCGAATCTCCACAAGATCTCATGGAATATTCTGTAGAAACTGTTTAATAAGTGAGTATGCACCTGTCCGAATGAGTATCTATAAAATCGCCAATGGCCTCCGCTAGAGCCCGCACCTTTCGAAATATGATGATACCGAACCTACAAGGTTTTTGACTGGAGAGAAAAAAGAAAGAAAGAAAGCACCATGGATCTTGCAGATTACGCCATATCAAGTTGCTTTTTGTAGGTGATGTTTTGATATACCTAAAGTCCAGTCTCGGCACCCTAAAGTCGAACCTACGCTAACATGAGCTAAAACATCATGAGATGCTGCATGCAGAGCCATACTCCTTCCTTTCAATGACTATGGGGTTTCCTTTTTTCCACCACAGGGGGTGCTAAATTGCCCAGAGATTAGATTAACATTAATTCTCGAGCTCTCTAAAGCGGTTCCGCATTCAACAAGACGCCTCGCTTGAAGATAGGTAGCCAGCCTAGAATATCTCAAACCCAATATATTGAATCCTGCGAGTCATGAACTAAAGAGGGATTTATGGGTGGATGATCGATCTGCCCGTGAGGAAAATAGTGGAATACCCAGAGGTCAGGCGGGGACCAGGTGGTCGGATCGATAGAGATCTGTGAAACAGATTTATAATATAAAGATGCCCTGGTAGGAACTTACCTAATAGGAAATTACAAATATGTGATCTGGAAAGCGAATTCGATGTTTTGAGATAGTGGTATTGATGCGTATCGACAAGTCACGCTTGAGCGAAGGGGTTGACTTAAGCTCATGCCAACAACCCCTGCTGTGTTATAACGCAATTTATCGCTCTACTAGGTAGGGATTGGGCGATTTCCGAAGACGAGAAAACAGATTGGGTCGAAATAAACAACTGGGAGTTTTAGTGGCAATCAGATACATCAGAGATGGAGACACATTTTAAGTTAAGTGGTTTTTTTCTTAGAAAAGAAATTTGTGTCGTTGCTTTGTCAATCTGCACCACGGGTCCAACTTGGGCATTAGCGGCCCTGTGGCCCGCGATACTTCGGCGTCGATGCCACAATCTCCCTGTGCAAATATTGAGGCCGAGAACTTATTAAGCAAAAAAATGAAACAATCAGGAGATTAATGTAGACGTGTCGATATGCAATGTAGTGGAGTTTGGTGGAGTCACCAATTCATGTCATAGAATTAAGGAGAGCCAGAGCGGTGACAAAAAGTTAGCTTTCTGGTTTCCTACCCCTTTCTTAGCCATCACCAGGCTCCACAATTGACAGCTGGAACGTTAACAACAACATCAATACACCGACCCCGCAGCTTCCGAAACGTCAAGACAAGCGAGGGGCCTCGCATTGTCAAAGAAGCGCTAAATCATTAATATTGACCACAAATGCGATAGAATATGATGCGATTGGGTATAGTTATCTGTTAACTTATTTTATTTATTTATTTATATTCCAGGCTATTTTAAAGCTCTATTTTAGGTCCCTCCTTGAGTTCTTTTATCAGCCTCCCACTTTCGTGTAGTATGTGCTCATCATAATAGAAGCACATAAAAAATTCCTGATCATATTCCTCCTCATTTAGAAGATAGGAAAGCAGTGAAGCGATAATAATAATACAACAATGATTTTTTAAGAAAATGGCGGGCATGAATCAGGATATAAAACGAGAAAGAAAACACCGTTTTCTGAATGGCACGCATGTAGGGGGAACGCCGGTTTCGCTAGTCAGATATAAGAAAAACTCCGTAAAGAAAAAAGCAAGAGGTCAAGTGACTCCGGTGAGACTCCCTTTTGGATATTTGAAACCAAGGAAACAGATGCGGAAAGCAGTCAAAAAACAAAAAGAGTTACAGGCCTTATATCGGATAGAAGCCGGTTGGAATAGGAATAGCGTTAAAAATCGAGGATTTGGCGTAGATTGTGGTGGAGGAAAGGAGGAAGGGAGAACGCGAACGGGGAAAGAGCAGATGGTACATGTCTGGAATAGAAGAAAGGGCATCCCATGGACCTGCTGTCTGGGCGGGTTCGGACTTCTTGCACAGCCTATTGTGTAAACGCTTCTAAGGGTTACTCATGGCGAGGTTGAAGCTGGCTATGGATGACTTGTCCTTGAGGATAGAGGAAGTCCAGCCTAGGAGGCCACGATTTTCGGAAGCATTGATAGGCGTGGAAACAGCTGGAGTGGAGGTTGAAGGGCCGAGGTCGGAGGTGGAGATTGTAAGAGTTGGTATGGCTGCTGGCGGGTTCCTGCTCTTGGGCTCGATTGCGAGCGACTGCCTGTAAAGCTTTTGGACGTCCCCATAGCCAGACTCATTCAAAGTTCGCATCTGATGTTCCAGCCAATACTGGAATTCTGGAACTTCTTGGATGGGATAAGGGTGTTGGAAGTTCTGGATTTCTTGAAGCAGCTTGGTCATCTGGGTGTACTTGAAGAAGTTGACACCAGTGGGGTTCTTTGGATCCTCGTTGGGAAGTGGCTTCTTGTCCGCATTCCCGTCCACAAAAAAGACCATATCGGTGAGGTAAAGACCCAGGAATGGCAGACAGGGAGCCAGTTGGTTCCTTGTGCGAGAGCGTAGCTCAAAGTAATTCCTGCTAGGGTCGACGATGGACCGCAGTTTCTCGAGTGCTGCCTTGGTCTTAGGAGAGACAAGCTCCCAAGTCTTCTTTAATCGCCCGATAGTCGAATTGTTCAAAGCGCAGATGATGGCCATCATGGTGTTGAAGTTGGCCATTTCGAACAGCTTGTCAGCAATCTTGATCCAATGCTTGATGACAGCGGCACGCTTCTTTGGATCTGGATCGTTCAAAATGGTGAAGGCAATCCAGAGGGCCATCTGAGTTGAAAGCTTAGTCATGGCAAGAACATTGACGGCACGGGAGTCATCTTTCTTAGTCCATTCTTTCCCAAGAAGCTCGTGAGGAGTAATCTGACACCAAATCTTTTGGTCGACGATGGTAAGCTGTCGGGCGATTTCATGGGGATCAAATTCAAGAACAGAGGGGACTTCGCCGCCGCTGGCTTGAAACGTCCTAAGTGCAGCATATTGTCGGCTCGTGACTCTTGGTTCCGGGAAGACAGCTGCTTGGTTGAGAGCAACGGCACTTCTTGTTTTTTGAAGTGTGGCTGGCTCTCTTGGGACGAGAGATGTATCGGATGCAACGTGGAGAACCTTGTCAGTAAGCTCTTGGAGACGATCGCCAGGTGTAACCAATACTGGCTTTAGCTTATTGATGGCGAAGTCTTTGATAATGGGGAGGGCCTCCATATCTGAGTCCTTCTTCCAGTGGGTCTCGAGCCAAGTTTTGAAGACGTTGTAGACGCGTACCCTAACAGGAGTTGAACCCAGGAGGTTCTGATCGACTTCGTCGAATCGATCAATCAAAGCTTTTGTGATTTCAATAGGAGAAGACCAGCATCGGAAAGTGGTAAAGAAAGTTGTGACAAAGTTGATATCTGGTTTGGAATCCGGCATTGTCATTTGTTCAACAATCGCGGCGACTGAGCCAATATAAACTTGACCATCCTTGGTAACAAGATTATGTGCATGCGTTTTGGGGATTGGCGGGGCATCGACCGGCGTCGGGGGTGTGCTGTCATTTTGGGACTCCTCCGATGTTGGAATAATGATGGTGGTCGTAGGCTTAGGTACAGGGGTCGCAAGAGGTGTTTCGGAATCCTCGTGAATAGGGGTTGTTGCCCTCGTAGAGAATTTATCTTCGTCGCTCGTTGCGGATTGCTGACTGTCTTCGCGCTGCATTGAGACCGAAGTAGCAACGGCAGAGTCGATCGACTGATGCTTTTCTTCGATATCAATCATCTTCACATCCTTTGGTGGAGGTGAGGGAACGGGGGTAGCTAGAGATGGCTCGACAGTGACTGGGCTCATGATTGTTGGGAGCGAAGGAAGATTCTTATCGAGATTCAGCTTCGCGACGACAGGGGATGATGCCTCGGAAGGTGAAGAGGTTAGAGAAGGTAGGCCATCAACAACCGGAGCAGTAGAAACGGTAGTGGTGATACCAATTCCAATTTGCGAGACGGTTAGCTCGGCGTTAAGTGTAATTTCAAAATCCTCCATCTTCTCAAGAACACCGTGAGCAGTGTCAAAGCACAACGTTGCTCCCTGTACACACTTAGTAGCGGCGTCAATGAGCGGCTGGCTTTCACTGCCTGCCAAAGGTTCCTCATCCTCATGCTCGAGAAGGGGCTTCACCAAACGCTGCGCCTCGGTTACGAGAACATTCATCTCTTCTTTGAAGTTAGCTTTGCTGTGCTCGAGCGACTCGTCTGCTTCTCCGCGTTCTTGGATCAGATCTACAACATGAAGCAGCTCTTTGCCAACCTCAACGGCATCTTTTGTCAGCACAAATAGTCGAGAAGGCAGAGGAGCTTTGAGGTGGATTGTGCCAATGTATGTTGCCAGACAGCTAAGAAGTGAGTCGTATGTATTGTTGAGTCTAGCCGTAGCCAATACGACCTGAACTGCAGGCTCAGGTTTCGGCTCGGTGGCTTCATTATCACTCTCAGACTCCTTAACTGTCGAGGCCGGAGTTAAGGCGAGGAAGGAGGTTTCGGTATTGGGTTCGTACGACGGTGTGATGATTGTGAGACGTTGTGGGCGCTCTTTCGCCGGTAATGGGTCCAAAGCGGTAGTAAGGGAGGTTTGAACCGAATCACGGTTGCCAGCTTCGGTTTGGACCTCAGTAGCATGGTCGCATTCATCTTCATCGATGGTCGCCATCTGATCTTCGCCAAGGTCCTCAGGAAGAGGATCGTGAATTTCGCACCAGGCGTCGAGAAACTTGGAACCCCTGACGACAACTCTGAAAGAACTCAGTATCATGTCATCAATGAGGTCTTGAGCTTGTGATGTCAATTCTTCACCGTCCAGTTCGTCCGGTAACCGACGAGCTGTTTTGACTAGAACGGAGAGTTCAGAGAGGAGGACTTTTCTAGTCTTGCGGATGGCCTCGTCTGTTTGGACATTTTCTGAATCCCTCGTCAGACAATCTGTCACTTCCTACAAAGATTGTTAATTGAGTCTGCTCGTACATCGACAAGACGTAGAAGACTTACCAGAAGATGCCTGACACCATTTACCACATCGGCAACAACTGTCTGGCTGGCAGCGACAAATGAAGAATCGGAAGCGGTCCTGCACTCTTCAAATACCCCTATGCTAGCCTTCAACAGTGGCTGCATCTCGTCGACCTCGTACGCGGCGCAGAAATTGGTCGGCAGCCAACCACGAGAACCAGTGACCAAAGCGGTACCGTCTGCCCATCCATTCTCGTGGATGTTGTGAACCATTATCATATCACCAGGGCTAAGTGCTATTGTGACCGTCGCTGTGTCTGCATTCTGGAAGGGTCTAAAGTGGTAGAATGCCCTCATAAAGACTGGGTAATTTGTAGGCCGCGAGGACCTCTTGGAGGATATTTTTGAAGAAGCTGAGGTATACGACTTGGGCCGTATATCCTGGACCTTAGCGTCCTTGGGCGAATCTAAATTTGATGTCTCATCTTTTGATGTCTCATCCCTCGATGATTCTTCTTGTGTAGATACACGCTTCGACGATGACTCCTTAGGAGTTGCCTCTCTCGAAGGGCCATCTTTGGGTGTAGGTGGGGGTGTTATTTGGTCCTGTGAAGATATTGTTCTGGAGTGAGACAGCAATGTCTTCCTCGAACCTACCGAGGACGTCCTACTCCCTCTTTTGTAGAGAGGAACTGACGATTCTGTAAGATTCGTCGACTCCATCTTGTATGTGAAAGCGAAGATTCTCCCGAAAGAGGTATCTTGAAGTTAGGATAAATTCGGTGTCGGTGTGTTCATCCCCACCGCTGGATGTGGCGATATTTCGAACGGGATTGGAAAGGGTAGAGGAGGGAGGAAGCTAGGCTGGCAAAGGTATGGATCGAACCATCAAATCGATGTTTGGAAGGATATCGGACTCGATGTTACGAAAGGCGCGAAGTATAAGGATGCCTTGTTGACAGTTGCGGATGGAGAGAATGTTGAAGTGTGCAATATCGATGTGGTTATTTGCGTTGTTAATGTGATAAAATGTCGACGTCGAAAGCGTACGGCGGCAACACCAGATTCGATTCCTGGAACAATTTCGGATTATAAAATGCAGCGGCTAAGGGCACGATCGTTAAATTCTTGACGAAATTTGTATATTCCTGCTCCCAGAACTCGAAAAGGCGATGAGATGCAGCTTGTCCAGTAGATATACCAGCAGTCCAAAAGAATGAATGACCGGGATACCTATTCAAAATCCGGGGCCGCAAATCGACTAGCTTCGGTAAGGACTAATATAAGATACCTGGAAGGGTTCTCGATTGCCTCGATTTTCCAATCTCGATCACAGGGCTGTCAGAATAAAGCTGAGGACGGACAGGGCGCAGATAGGCCTGGTATATCAATTGTGTCGAAGTATCCCTGGGCTACCTAATGCAGTAACGCGTATATGGTAGTCCTCTGTATGCAGGTTTGCGAGTCGCTTTCACAAACCCTGCAGCAACTCCTGGCTGTTCGAGAACGTTTAGGCAATGGAATGTCGTGATAATTGGCAGGATAGCTCCACCAGAAATTGTCCCTGACTGCGTTTAGAGCACGGAATTTCGAATGAAGAGTACCGTGTGATAAATCGTTCCAGAAATACGTCAAGCAAGAAAGACCGATCCCAAGGCAGCCAATGGCTTCTGATCAATCCCTTCCTATATATTTTTGTTATGTTCTCCTCTCTCCTGTACTGACTCGGACCGAGGAATCGAATAGGCAGTCAATATCAGAATTCTTTGGCTATTGCTGTTACGTTTTTTTCTATCTAGGGTGTAGGCGTTGCTGCGTGTGCGGTATGCAAGGAGGTTCGTAGCGTATGTCCTAATCGCGGATGGGCTTGTTGTCAACGTAATGCTCTCTTGACGGGGAAGAAATAAAAACGGCGACCATTCTCGATGCTCGGGCAAGAGGAATGGAAGGAGAACTCGAATGCTAACCTTTCCTAGTTTTGTGTACTTAATGGCCGTTAAAGTTCAAGTTGGGTATTAGATCTTGATATCGCTCCAGTTGAGACAGATGTTTCTATGCGGGTTTCGTAGATTCCAAAAAGTTATGTTCCTCCAGAATGTCTAACGTCAAAAGGATATATAGCACCAATGTTTTTAAGTGCCCGCAAGAATCCAGCTTTAAAAAAGAAAGAAGAATACCGACGGCGGACGGCTGTATATGACGTTGCAGAAGAATATTTTGGAAAAAGCAGATGCCGTAAATGATCCCAAAAGTCAGGTGAAGAAAGAGGGAAGCCACGCCCAGATATATGATCCATGAGTGCACCCTCCCCTCGTCCTCAGTGCTATTATAAGGGTCAACCCAGACTGAGGACCAGACTGCCCCCAATCCATCATGTCAAATGCGGTATAACTCTTCGCGGGCGGAGGAAAGAAGGTGGATCCACCCCCAAAGACCTTTCACGGGAAATGGGGTGGGCGAGCGAAATCTTGCGCGGTGACAGTCCTCGAACGCACTAGCATCCTCGCCGGGATTCCCACTGGCTTGCTCGGAGCCACCATGATTTCTTTTTCAGGGCGTGTTGCCAGGCCAGGATTATTTGCTTCTCCTGAATCTTCTCAATAGGGATACAGGAACGTCTACCCATTGGCTGGTTCAACGGCCTGTTTCTCGAAGCCGGCAAAAGCAAGTACGGTGGCATCTCACGCTAGAACTTGTGCCCATTTCTCGAGAAAGAAAAAAAAATAAAATAATAAAATAATATCTTTTCTTTTTTTCCCAAGTTTTCGCCTTGTGGAGGTCAACATGTCGGGCCTCCTTTTTTCGTTTTCCTGGACATCAAGAATCAAAGCTTCATTTCATATCTATACCACACGACAACTGCAGCAGGTCGATACAAAGGTTTCTGAGACCATTGGGAGGTTCACAATCTACAAAATGTCTAAGCAAGTTTTTTGTTAGTCACTTAGTTAAGGATACGGTTTTATCATAAGGGCAACAGCGTCCACTCGGATTTCTTTTCCTCTTTCCTCCTTCAATTCCTTATTGAACCTTTGGAGGGTAAAAACCTCATGGCCAAACCATCGACGCAGTGTTTGAAAAGCAGGGAGGAGTTTACGACCAGGGCTAACCCCCGGTCACTTCAATCCCTCATTTGAGGGCTAAAAAACCAATCATGGGTGAACCCTGGACTGGTGTGCTACCGAAGCGCTTGCGCACCCAGAAGTTCGGGATCAAAGCCTGCTGCCATTCGTCCAACAGGCTGGCATCATGAAAAAACCCCCCAATCGAAACTGAAGAGTGCTTTTAATGACCTCGGTTCGCAGGATAAAACGGGACCCTTCGTTGATTTAACTGCCACCGAATAGAACTTCCATACTCGGTCGATGGCATATCGTAAAACGTCGTCATAGACGCTTTCCTAAATTGCTGAAAGGGCATCGTAAATACCGATAGGTGCCAATTGCTGCGACTTCGCAGCCGGAACGACCCCACCAAGAGATTCAGCACTCAATGTGAACTGGGAGCTCATCGAGCCAAGCTTCGTTCATTGCTGACCGCACCTCCGTGCCGTTGTCTTATAGCGTGTCCCCTCATAGGCTGTATATAGACTCATCTCTTCGGTTCATGAAGTTCAACACAAGATGGTCCAAATTGGGGTGGACGCTATTTATCTCGCACAGCATAACGGCCAGGTGCCCAATCAAACATTCCGCGTAACATGCTATAAACCAAGTTTCCGTTTGGTCTAAACGTAAACGAGGCCATGTGTCTGCTAGCGAGTAAGATTCTCAATCGAAGCTTCCTCGTGACAGGTTGTTTAAGATTTTAAGTAGCAATGCAAATCGCATGAACTGCTCGGGGGAGCTGATTGTCAGAGACTACAATTAAAAATAAGTTCCTCATGGGTTGCACATGATTCTTCACCAGCGCTTCAAGATCTTTCATCATTGCCCAAGTTCTTCGAGACTCAGAACTGATGTTCCATCCATCAGCTGATAAATACAGTAGTTGGGTTCCTGCATGGGTTCTTGCTGAGTTCCTGCAGTTACCAATGGACACTGCGTTGCATGTTCGCTTGAGGTTTTTTTTTTTTTTTTTTTTTTTTTTTTTTTTTGTTTTTTATAGTTTTTTTTTTTNTTTTCTTCCATGGCTTCAGAGTTTCAAATTTTGAGCTCGCCGGCACCAAACTGACGGGATATGCCTCGATTCATGCAGCTCCTTGCAGGCGACACGCAAACCTCATTGATGAACTGATCATGCGATTGAAGATGTGGAGTCCGAAGCAATTGTACCACTGGAGACGACAAACCTTGATCCGAGCCGCCAGAAATGGAAATTTGGACGTTTAGCTTCGTAGCTGTAGCAATTGATCGAGGAAACCTCATCTTCATCAGGCCCCCAATATTTCCAAAGACCGTGTTTAGAGTTTGGCACAGATTTTCCCTGATAACTCTAGATCGGAAGGAGTTCTCCGAACTCAAAAAGTCTACCACCATGGTCAACTCTTAAGCTATTACTCTAATCGGGAACTAGGCTATTGAAACATCAGTTTATGAAGATCACAGACCCAAACCATCGACCGAAACCAGATGTTCCACGGTCTATCAAAATAAGGTTGAAGGAGCCCCCCATATGTATGTACCCCTAAAGTTCTCACCAAGTCACCACTTGCATGTTTGCCCTCCCCGCCATGCCGCCTTGAAATTTCGTCGTCGTCGCCGCATCTTTAAATTTGGAAGCAAGCCGCGAAATTCTTGCACCATTGTTTCGCTTATGATCGAATGATCGTGAGGCGCGTGGGAGGTCCTCCGACATGTAATTTGACAGGATGAAAAAATGTATATCCCACGGAGTCGAAGATGCCAGTGATCGACATTGCAGTTACTAAGGTTGACGCCACCGCGCGAAATTGAAGCTACTCAGGGAGAAAGCCAAGTCCTCTGGCGGGATCCGAAGAGAATAAGCATTGGAAGATATTGCGAAGCCATCGCAAGTCTAAGGACTTAGCCTCACTCTTGCCAGTCTGGATATTTCTCGATCACCAATTAGCTTGTCGTTAGCCGGGTAGAGTCCGGAAGTACTACTAACCGTGCCGTTTATGTTAGCTAACGCTACATAGTTAGCTGAGAGGGGCGGACCCGAACCGCCAAAGGGAGAGTTAAGGAAGCTATGTGTGTTTATTCATGCTATCGTCAAGGGAGAACCCTGGAGACGATAAGTCCCAACGATCTAAAAACTCGCCGTCTAGTACGATCCTATTAAGAACTAAACCAAAGTTAGAAGCCTCTCACAATCTAGACTCCGTGAAGGCGAACGAGAGCTAATTTTTTGGCATCAACTGGCATGAATAATGCTGAGATCGAAAGATACCGTTAGGGGATGCCAGCACCTCTGTCCCGCTCGAATGGAACCCCACGGGATGGGCTTCAATTTGAGATGACTGTGCAGGGAAGAGGTTTCAATCTGAAGAAAATTTGAGTGGTGTTGATGCCAAGCAGGTTATCTTGTGCCCCCAAGCCAATGATATCGCGTGCGGAGGCCGGCAAGTGACCCAAACATTTGGAAACCTTCCTTCGCAAGGCGAAGACGCATTGCCCAAAGCCAGTTAGTAGGCAACAGGGGAGTCAACAGCCGGCAAAGCGAAGTGGGAGCGAAGCGTTTTGATCTGGGTCGACCCGAAGCTCAGGTCCCCTCATGGCATCCTATCCTTCACGTGTAGTCTATCATCGATCAACTCGGCTCACTCGTCAAATATTTCCTGGTCATCACGCATCTGAGCCAGTGCAAGGGATAGTATCTATTAGGACAAGGTAGTTAAGCCGCTTTGTGTAGCATCCGCAAAAAAAAAAAAAGTTCTGATGCTGTGCGACCCTGAGATTGCGAATTGGTGATAATATGTGGCATCTATAGTTCACACAAATCCGCAGTCGCTTGATTCTGCCAACAGTCGAATGGTTCCTTGTCGCGCTATATATTGCACAATATATTGGTCAGAACATACTCTTCGCAATTGTACAAGCCCAGTTATACCCGATCAATCATGCGCCTTCCAGTCGAACTTCGTGATAGAAATTGTATTAAATCTATGGTAGTAGCTGCCCCGGATCACAACGGGTCACATTTGCCACTTTGACCTAAACATCACCAATGGCATACAAATCGGATCGTGCCTCTCTGGAAAACTCTTCCCGAAGTAGCCACTTCGATGCCGCGAGCCTCTGAATAGTCTTTGCAAGATTTTCCACTCTCCGGCGCAAGCCTAACGAAGCCTGAAATTTATCCGTCGCCCGAGGAACCTAGGGTGACAACCAGAGGATCCAGCACCAAAAGATGCAGGCGCGGGTTGGCCGTCCTGCCGAAGCTTCTACCGCAAAATAAAGAGTTCGGTTCCAACAGACGACATTGTTGTCGAGAGAGAAGAACCGTGCATTCAAATATGCTTTTCATGCATGATTGAGAGCCTTGATAAGCAGAAGCAATTTTGTGTTCGTGAACTCGTCACTACGCCCCCGATGAAAATTCTGACCATCCCGGTGGTTTTTGGCAATAAACAGTTTAACAGTTATATTTGGCGCGGAACTATGCATATATTCATTATTCTGGCCTGCAATAACGGCACAAAAGAGCCTATCCATTATTCGTGACCGCTGAACCTGGTTTTTTTTCCCAGCTCCGGGCTGCATGGCGCAACAACTATTGCAGCTATATCCAACTTGCAGCTGTCGTTGATTATTTGTTTCGTTCCTCCAACGAAACGTCTCGTTTGTCGAAATTTTCACCGGGGAGAACCTAGCGAATCCGGGCGGCACGGGCTGTTCTCAAGGGAATTGAAACATCGCGATCGATCAGTTAGATTCGGTTATCATCATGGCAGATTTGCTGACTTGATAATTTTAGCCTCGTCAATTCGCTCTAAATGCGAAGAACAGCCCATCTGATGACCTCACGACTCGATGCGTAGTTTGTATCACCATAGAAGAGTGCTCATTCGTCAATCTTCAAGCCTCGAGCTCGACGAACCAGAAATGGTAAATTTTGGAGAGTATTCGATTCATCCGATCGATCTAATTTTCCTAGGTCCGACATTTTTTTCCCTTAATGATATCCGATCCATTCCAGTCGAGATATCGTCGATGTTTCGTATTTTCTATACTTTCAGGGCGAATGCTTCTCCAGCCGCTGTGCCTCCACCACTGCATACCACGGCGATGCAGGCAGATAACTCAATCTATAATCTGATATCGCTGCAAGGTGGCCATCTATTCGCCACTTCCAATTCCAACCTCCTTCCAACATATTACCCACGAAGAACGGATACACACCATCGGTTTCTGTGACCTATCTATCTCTATATTATGCGCCTGTCAGAGATGTAAACACGGAAGCGGGACGCTTCAGAAATTAAGCATAAACATCCCACTCTGCGACCCCATTCGGGCATCTCCATCCCACACAGAAAACAATACCTAGAATCGAATATAAACGAACGGGACACGGCTTGTAAACGAGCGAGCCGCATGAGCATTGCAGCAGATACATCAGCATCACACCCTCCAAAGTTAGAATTTCCCATCCCAAAAAAAAGTTTTGTGTTCTCCTTCCAACATTCCTTACGAGCCCGAAGCTTTGAATCGTGACCCCCATGCCCCGGACGCCCAGACGAAGTCAATTTCCATCTTACAATGCAACCCATACAAGAATTCCCGCTGCATGCAAGAAGACAAACGCCCCTTCACAAGGGGCGAGAGAAAAGCAGACACCCCAAAAAAACCCCCAACCAACCAGACTATTGATGCCATGCCCAAACCTGGTCGTCAGACACGAAGAAGATGGTCTCCAGATGATTCAATGTTACGCCAGAAGGCAGGGAAACTTATCCGCTCATGCACAATGCCAATCTCTTCGTCCAGATGGCCGAAAAAACGACTTTTTGAGCGCCTATCACGAACCATCCATCTCGTGCTGCGCTGTTTGAACGACGTTTTATACTTCGCTGGCTAATTCCAACGATATATGTCAAGCACGGACATAGTGACCGAAAGAGAAATACCGATGCAGGACGGAAAAACCATGAAGGTTTGCTCTGCATTTTTCCTTTTCGCCTAACTTTTCCAACAGGCAAAGTTTGGTCCGGCCGGTTGAAACATGCATAGACGACGGATTTTCCTGGGGTGAAAGACCCTTAGTTGCGTTGCGCTTGGGCCACGCTTTTGCTGTTTCTCCTGTGAATTCCATGCAAAGCTTCTTGACCGTTGGAGAACTTTCAACTCGGTATCTCCATTGGAAATCAGCACGTGAAATCAACCTGGATCGCTCCAGGATACAAATATGGAGGTACTCCGATGGTGAGATCACCTTTCGCCCAGGAGCTGGGAGCTGGAGCTGTCACATTTCGGCTATCACTCTCTGAACGAATAATATCATGCGGAGGCTCTTAACAAACTCGTGATATTATATGATAAAGTCTCAGAAACCTATTATTCCAATACGAGAATCCTCTCACAGAATTTGTTGAAGCCCCCTCACGATGACACAACTCATCAGGCTAGCCACGAATCCAAGTCCCGTGAGTGGGCACACATCGTGGATATGTAAGACAGCTTCCTAAATTTGAGAACCCTGAGCTGCTGCTCCAATAGTGCCCAATATCAGGATTCGTGACACCTTCCATTCTGCGGTCATTGGTATTCCATCAAAAACACGAGCTCGAGAGTCATCCCAGACCGTGGCCATGGTCCGGTCGTGGTGAGACCTGTCAAATCTCCTTGAGTAGACCATGAACCATAGCCTTGGCCCCCGTTATTGTTTCCATCTACCTTGACCTTGTTTTGTGTATCTCAACCCATGTCCGCTAAAAGTCGTCGCACTAAAACCCATCAAGCAACTTCTCAACTCACGATGACGATAGCGCCCACTAAAATCAAGGGCTAGCCTCAGGGAGCCTGCTATGAAGGTTCCATATTAAAGCGTCCGTAGGCTAGTCGACGTCTTTTTGGGCCGGTGCCAACGACCAAAGGTAACTGTGCCAGATTTCCGCGGCACAGACAACTGCTACTCATCGGCATCACCTTCTTTCACGTTTTCGCTGCAAGGCCTTCTTTGAACGTGACTGCCTAAAGTGTTCAGACTGTGTAAAAATAGGGTTTGTTATTTGAATAAAATTGAAGGTCATTCACCAAAACTTTGACCCAGGTCGAATCTAAGGATCCCCAGACATTCAGGCCTCACCATTTCGCATTTCAGCAATAGAGCGACATAAGATCAGCTGCTATGAGAGAGAGACAGTCGACTTGTTCATCTTTTCTTTCGTGAGCGATTAAAACGGGGGAGTGCATCGAGTATTCCGAACACACTTGAATATCCTCCTTGAAACTAAACGTCTTGGCACCAGCATGATGATTCCTCCCTTTTCAGGTCACAGTATCTGGGCGCAGAAGGCTGAGGGGACACAGCTAGCCTTCCTTTAAGCTGAAATGAAACGATGTTGAATACGGTAGACATAGACGAGTATCTCGCCAAAAGATGTCCCCAATTGGTATGATTCTATCAATCGATATCCACAACGGCTTGCAAAGCTACCAGAACGTGCATTCGCCGTTTTCGTTTTATGCGTGTTCTTCGTCCCTGAAAATTCCGCGAGTGGTCCCCACGGAGAACATTCGAGCCTGTGTGCCCCACAGCCAACGGCCGGTGCACCCTTATCAAACTTGTTGCTATACCCTCCTGCAGCGGAAGATGAACCCCGTCGACATAGAAACACCCCACATAATCGCATCGAAAGGAGATCCCGTAGTCCGTCGTCGATCCCATATCAATCATCGACTAAGAGTTTCTGGCGGCAAAAAATATAGGCTATGTAATTATACACATATCACCGTCTGTTTGCACTTGAACTTTTTTAAATTGTCTCTTTGCTGGCGGTGCAGGTAACCGATGGGTGTGTGGGCCTAGAAAGAAAAAAAACACACCATATCTTCAGAACTCTGTTGCTGATATCTCGCTCTACTAACCACAGAGCCCGGAAAAAGAATTCGCCACTAATAAAAGGGGACCTGCAGGTCCGACATTTGACAGCAGCAGGTGGCGTCGACCGACGACTGTGCAGGGTCAAATTTGGTACGAAAAATTAAAAGGTACCAGAAAAGCAAGCACCTTGTCTTTTTTTTGTTTGTCTTTCCCAACTTGGATTGGAAATTAAGCCTGGTTCAGACACTGGCGGATTCTGCTCGATGATGGCGCGGCGTGGTTCCGTATCTTCCCACGGCGTTTCTCTCAACGTAGGCGGATTCGTAATGCTGTGGCTCGATATGCCGATGGAATCTTTAAGCCGACGGCCAAAAAATATTTGCGAGAAGATAGGAAGGAAAACCCACAAGATAGAGTTTTAAAGAAATATAGGATTTTAACTCGGGGAACAAACAGGCTCCCGAGGGGCGTTTCAATTGATCGGTCCTACAAGAACCCTGGCCTTGATTGGTTCCGGAGGGTGAATTGGTAGATCCTCTGTTCGGTTGATGCCGTCGGGGTTTAACTTTATCTTCGAAGATTACAATCGTAATAGACAGAGTAAACACTTCCTTCAGGAAGTCCTCGGACATACGGATATCGCCACTTTTTTCTATATTTCCTCGTATCTTCGCCACTTTGTGGATGTATACTAAGCCAGGGCTTAAACGCCTCCAGCTCTATCAAATACTGTCATCGCACACGAGCAATTGTGTTAATTGGCATCGTGCTGGATGTTAGACGCCCCTAGAGCACGACGTCAAAGTTCGAGCTCCACGTTTCACCAGTCAACTAGTCTTCTATCTAGCGTCGTTTGCTTGCAGACTTTGAAGGGTTTCGATCCGACCGGCTTCTTCCCCACTGCTTCAGCTAATCCGGCCAAAGTAAAGAAAAAAAAAAAAAACTTGCGGCGTGCATATCGGAATATATCCCATGGAGATCCACATATAGAAACTTTTTGTAAAGGAATATCCCATAGTACTCCATTAGGAGCGATGAATACCTGTGCCGCAGTGGGGATCGTATCCGAATTCACGCTTTGTGACTGCGTGCCAACTAGGCGTTCAGGAAATACACGCTACACTGTTCGCAGACACATACGAGCGCTTTCACATGCTCATAACGTGATCTCAGGATACCCAAAAATGGGGCGAAGATGGTAACACCAAAGCAACCCTGTTCAAAAATCCCCATGCCATCTGCTGTTTCCGCATCCAATATTATAAAGCACTCTGAATTGTCAAAGCTGCTCGGTATCCCTTCAAGTTCCGAAACGGGAGATTCCTCTAAACGACTATTTCAAAATGTCTGTGCCCGGCTTCTCCATTTTGGGAAGAGGTGATTTTTTGAGTTCGGGAAACAAATTTCTGAGGTCCCGGGAAGTTTTTTACAGGATGATGCTTGCAATTGATCACAAATGCTGCCCCCAAAATACAAAGCAGGTTAGGCTCCAATAGTCGTGTGATAATATAGGCACTGGGCAATTTTTTGTTTTTGAGGACGAATCTCAGGATGGCAAAGACAACACGGATGGCTCGGGTCGTTTTGCTGACAAAAAATGTTCAGGCTTTCTCAAAGGTCCGTGAACCATTTTGGTGAGAGTTGGAGATATGCGGAGCGTGGCCAGGCCGTCCCAGTGGGGGGAGAAGGGAGAAACGAAAACACAGCCACTCGAAACCTTTGAACGGCGCATGCGTGTATCCTGCGGTCAAGCCGTCTTATCGATATAGATTAATATACACAAGGGGGTAGTGGCTATTAGCGATGTTTCTCGAGTAGGAAATTTCCTGTGTGAGAGGAAAATCGCACTCGGAGTTCGGGATGCGACCTCTTTTTACTTTGCGGAAGCTTGTAATCGAGCCGAGTCGCACTCGGGGTTTCGTTCCTGCAGGTCGTTAGCTGTCATAATTTCTTTGAGAGCTTCGACCACACCACCTTGGATGGGATTTTTGAGTTCCTCGGAGTTAAGATATGTCAACTTCACAGGATACTATCGAAATACGAGAAAACGTTCACAACTCGGCGAATGATAAGTGATCATGGTTACAAAATCCCCACTGTTGTTTATAATATCGTGAATATGAATTTTAGTCAGCTAGATGTCATTCACGGTGGACCTGTTTAGAGTTTTGCTACCATGGGACATGGTCCTCACATGCATTGGTATAAACCTCTTGATATAAATCTCTTGATATTTCATATATCCTAGTATATCATCATAAGAATCGAGCGGGTTGATTCGAACGCGTTAAAGCTCATCGTTGTGCCGTTTCTAAAAAGCCACATAACCATAATCATATCAATCAAACTCAGTAATGTAGGCTGAACTATTTGAATATCACACTAGATCGCAGTTGACCGCCCCTCATTGCCCCGCATTCGATCAACGATTTTCCTTGAGGATAATGATTATAAGCGGATCAATTAAGTACTTACTACTTGACTAAGCGTTTAAGGTAGAAATTGCCCCGTATACGCGGAGTATTAGCTCCACTTTCTACGTTGGGGAATCTGTGGTACATAAAGATAAATCGTGCATGAAACCGTGCCCCTCGCCCGAGGGGCATTAACTGTTTTACATACGTCTCGCGAACCATGGTTCAACTGAGCGACTGCCCAACATGTGCATCATATAACGAATTTGAAGTTATACGATCTTACTCAGCTCAGAAGATAACAAAATCCATTGAAACATGAATTAGAACGCAAAACATTCCTAGGAATATTGATGTGCATATGATCTTTGGACGATAAACACAAAAGCAGCCCGCTAAATCTGTTTCACAGAAAATAGTAATCCCTGTTGAACTTTTTGCCATTATCAAGTATTCCGAAATCCGAACCCTTTTCGTATGCTGCGCCGAAATGGGTATTCTATAACTTCTGCTTATCCTGATATTAAGCCACAGTTGACTTGACGGCTAACGTTACCACCAAAGCGACTGCGTTCAGCTGATTTCTGCCAGACGAATTCGAAAGCAGCTTACGTAGATCCAAAATTTTACCCATGACACTTACTCGGGAACAGAAACCGTCTACGAGCTTCAAAAAGTCACAAACTCTCCCATTCATCATCCCATCCTGACCTCAAAATCCGAAGATATATTAAACCCCAAGAAAAAAGACAATTCACCCGAGAATTATCCAAAAGACCCGATCGCGATCATCTAGTACTGCCAACCGTCATCAATGACTGATCAAAAAACAAATCGAGAATCCAATATAATTCATATTAAAGATATCCCCCCCACCCCAGTCGCAGCATCGAAAGAAAAACCACGCCTCCAAATCGCCTGAAATGCCAGAATGAGCCATTTCCTCCGACGATCAAGTGAAGGCACTGAGAGGGAGGCAAAAGAATTCTCCAGATCCTCATCAAGGATATATTAATTAGCTGCCCACAACGAAAGCATGCTGGCATCTTCGTCGGGCGCTTACATTTTTACCCACATTAAATCGGCCCCCCGCATCTAGCTTTTTTATGCCCTGTCTTTCCATCGAGCCTTTTTTTTCCCTCCCCGGGGGACAGAATCAAATGACATTTTCCAGGACCAGCCCCGCCCATGTTCAACGCCCCCCCGGACAGCTCGTGATTGTCATATTAGGCCCTCAACACAACTACGCCCCGTTGTAATTTGTATTGTGTGGATAGATTAACCGTTACGGATATATTAAAAAGGGAAATAAGTTTGATAGATGCCAGAGTGGGCGATAAAACTCTCAAGGAGGGCAAGTTCGTTTTTGTAGATTAAAAACGCGGAGTGCATGAAAAAAAAAAAGGAACAATTGTACAGGATTCCTGTCCCTTCGGGTTTAAAGGGAACAAAAATCAAATAGAGAGGATCGATGCATTTCTAAAAGTATCTGACGGTCTGGACGGAAGTATTGCCAAAGTAGGAACGCACATGGGTTAACGGAAAAGGAATCTGTGCAGGAAGCTCTAGGTTGTCCATTCCATGCAAGTAATCGTAATCGCCGTGTATATCCTGCCCGCATAGCACATGATTTCGGCGGGTATTTCTCGTGATATACTAAGGTTGTGAGGATAGCATGTTAAACCGTCAAGAATACGAATGACCTGCAAAAATGTAACCAACAGCTGTCGGTACAACATGCAAGGCATTTTCTACAGAGGTCAAACCGGATATCGGCACTGCTGAGTTAGAGTCCATAGGTTGTACCCAGGCTCCAAGACAGAGGGCCCGGTTCATTCACGGGCTTGGTCACATTAGGTTTACAATCCCACTCAAGAAAAACTACGTCTCTCTTAGGTTTCGATCTGTTTCGATTTGAAGGGACGATGTAGTTTCATCTTAGTTTCCATATTATACCTTCCTTCCTACCTTTACCTTTACATACTGTGATCGGTATTCTCCTTCGGCATATACATGAATGCACTTGCCGTTCGCATTCGTCCTGAATACCCTCCCGGGAATTTCCAGTCGAATCTGGGGGCTCTTCTGTTACACAAGTAATAGATGTTGTGCCGCCTCAAGCGGTTGGATTCAGGTTTTTCCGCACGGACGGACTAGTATCTCCTCGACCCCACCCCACTTGCGTACATGTGTGAAGTGTCCCATTCACGCTCAATATCCAACATGACCAACTGCGAGTTCCAACATTGCAACTACGTTTTGTTCATTATAGAGTAATTTTGTGGTTGTTATTTTATGTTGGTCGGTTTTAGAAGCTGTATACGTAAACTCGGAAGTATGTCGGTTTGGTCTGAGGGGGGTTTGATACTCACGGCATGATCCATTGATTAACCAGAGCTAATGTTTTATGTACCTTCCACGTCTCTGTACAGCTAGCCTTCACGACTGATACTATTAGTTATAGCTGCGTCCTGGATGCCACCGTGGATGCCACAGTGGAGTTATTATCAATATTAAAATACGTATAAGTAACTGTACATGAGCTCCTCTATATAGGTTTAGTTAGCCATAGATCCAGAGGCCATCGCTTTGTATATACCGTATCTCATATGTTATATTTACACTAAGATGCATACGGTTCGAACCAAATTGACAAGTGCCTATATATGAACACCAGCACAACCTCTCCATAGCAGTCCGTAGTAGGCATTATATTAACCTTCATTCAAGAATATATAAAAAAGGATAACTCCGGACAGTTGTACAACTTCGCAAATCTCAAAAGTCTGCACCCCATTGATCTGAAATTAAAGTTGGATATTCAAATATCATGGCCAATGGCATCAAAATATTCAAGATGATAAGGTTGTCGGTCATATGATTATGATAGAAAAAAAAAGAATACCTTTATAATTATGAAACCTGCACGAGAGAAACATCTAAAGCTTGTTGAAGAGTTGGCATGACACTGTCTCGACATCAATGTGAACAATATATAGAATACAAAATATATGCATTAAAGAGCCAATATACTATCAGTCGTAAATGTATAAAACATTACTACCGATAGAGCCCGAGGAGAGCGAGAGTCAAATGCATAACGGAGAAGAAGAGCTAGAAGGCTATCCTTCATAACTGACACAACCTTATTTTTTGCCCTGGAGGTGTATATGTAGTAAACCGCGAGGATATGGATCGGTCACTGGGTGCTATGAATATGTATTTAGAAATGATACCAGTGGAGAATAATGAGGTGGAAGACTATCGCGAATCATTATTTACCTCGAGAATTCACATTTAAAGTACTACAATCTACGTCGAATTGACTTGTATTCAAAAGGGCACCAGGTAGCCCACTCCATTCAATTCTTCTCGGTTGACGAGAACCACCTCCGCCAACGGTAAGCTATACGATCCAAAATATAGTCGTATAACACCGGCAAGACCCCAATCTCTGTGGAGGCCCTCAATATTCCGCAGCCAAAAGAATGGCCCGGGTACACACAAGTACATCATTATGAAAATACAATGAAAGAAGATAAAACTTTTGTTGAAAAAAGACACAGACACATTCACCCGACCACCCGTTTGATATCCCAAATATTTTGTTGAAAAGGTATCCCGCCATTATGTTAAAAAAGAAGGTACAGATGGAAAGAAAAAATTGAAACATTTTTAACGCCGATGTTGAATCTCATCAAGATGATTTGGTCACGCCCGATATGCCATTGGAGGAAGATCAAAACAGTGGAGAACGAAAAGCAGAGGAGGGAGGAGGAGAAGGAGAGCCGAACCACGATTTCTTTCATTGTGTCATTCGGGAAAGACTTCGTTTGTTCTTTGAAGGCTATGAGTGTAAGGAGAGATATGAGGAGCGCAGAATTTAAGCGTACTTCTCACGGAAGAATTTAGCAGCATTGACCATGTTGGTGAGAGCTGGCCTAGTCTCAGTCCATTGCCTGGTCTTCAAACCACAGTCAGGGTCGATCCAGAGCTGCTCAGGCTTGAGGTAAGCAAGCATCTCTTCGATTCTGTTCTTGATCTCCTCGTAGCTTGGGATACGGGGAGAGTGGATGTCGTAAACACCGGGTCCGATATGACGGGGGTACTCCTCCTTCTTGAAAACGTTGAGGAGCTTGGCATCGGACTTGGAGTTCTCGATGGAGAGGACATCGGCGTCGAGGTCGGAGATGAGGGAGAACATATCCTGGAAGTCGGAGTAGCAGAAGTGGGAGTGGATCTGGGTACCGTCTTCAACACCGGCGGTGGAGAGCTTGAAGCTGTTAACAGCCCACTTGAGGTACTCATCACGCTCCTTGCCGTCGCGGAGTGGGAAACCCTCACGGATGGCTGGCTCGTCGACCTGGATGACGTAGATGCCGGCCTTCTCGAGGTCGATGACCTCGTCACGGAGAGCGAGAGCGAGCTGCTCAGCTTGGACGGACTGGTGAACGTCATCACGTGGGAAGGACCATCGGAGGCAGGTGACTGGACCAGTCAACATACCCTTCATGGGCTTCTTGGTCTTGGATTGAGCGTACTTGGACTCCTTGACGGTCATAGGAGCTGGACGGGAGATGTCACCGACAATGATTGGTGGACGGACGCAACGAGATCCGTAGGATTGGACCCAGGCGTGAGTGGTGAAAACGTAGCCGTTCAGGCGTTCACCGAAGTATTGAACCATGTCGTTTCGCTCTGGCTCACCGTGGACGAGAACGTCGAGGCCAATTTCCTCCTGGATGGCGATGACATCGTCGATCTCCTTCTCGATGAACTTCTCGTACTCCTCGGCGGTGATCTCGCCCTTGGTGAACTTGTTTCGCTGAACACGGATCTGGGAGGTCTGTGGGAAGGAGCCGATGGTAGTGGTTGGGAACTTGGGGAGGTTCAAGGTCTTGGACTGAGCAGCGATACGGTCTGGGAATGGAGACTTGCGGTTGTAGTCGGCCTCGGTGATGGCGGCTTGACGCTCCTTAACGGCAGCATCGTTGGTGTGCTTGGAGGTGGCACGGGCAGTGACAGAGGCGGCATTGGCCTTGATCTCCTCAGCAACGGATTCAGCGCCATCAGTAACAGCCTTAGCGATGATGGCAACTTCCTTGGCCTTCTCAGTGGCGAACGAGAACCAATCAGCGACCTCGGGGTCGAGCTTCTTCTCGGAGGCCAAAGTGTGTGGGGTGTGGAGGAGAGAGGAGCTGGTGGCGACAATGACGCGGTCAGCTCCGAGAGTCTTGACGGCGGTCTCAACAAGCTCGATGGCCTTGGTGAAGTTGGTCTTCCAGATGTTACGTCCGTCGACGACACCGACGGAGAGGACTTGCTTCTCACCGACGGCGGCGAGGATCTCCTGGAGCTGTCCGGGGGCACGGACAAGGTCAATGTGGAGTCCGTAGAGGTGGCTGATCGATGGGAGGACATCAATGTTGTGGACGATGTCACCGAAGTAGGTGGCCAAGACCAGCTTGGGACCGTTAGCCAAAGCTTCAAGCTTGGAGTAGGCGGTGGCGAACGCCTTCTTTGTCTTCTCTGGGAGGTCGAGAACCAAGACTGGCTCATCGATCTGGACGGTCTCAGCACCAGCCTCAGCGAGCTTGGTGAGGAGCTCTTCGTAGACCGGAAGAAGCTTCTCGAGCAAGTCAATTGGGTCGACGGACTGGCCACGGTCAGCCTTTCCGAGGTGGAGGAAGGAGACAGGTCCGAGGATGACTGGACGGGTGACAATGCCTTGGGCCTTGGCCTCGTTGAACTCCTCGACTGGCTTGACAGTCTTGGAGAGCTCGAAGGTCTGGTCGTCCTGAAGGGTTGGACGGACGTAGTGGTAGTTGCTGTCGAACCATTTGACCATTTCCTGTTCATATTACGTAATTAGAACTATTATAATTTTTAAATAGACGAGCGAGAGTGATCTGGAAGCTCTGTAATACATACCAAGCTGGTAACATCAATTGGTGGGCTGGCATTTGGCTTCTGGAGACCTCGGCCCATGGCGAAGAGGACATCTAGAGCTGGGAGATCGTACTTGGTATATCTCTCTGGGACAGCCTGTGGGGACCATAGTTAGCATGCAAACGTGTCAATTGGCCACGGAGAGAAGTCACGTACGTTGAAGAGCTGGATGTGGTCCAAGACCTGATCGTAGAAGGAGAAGTCATTGCTGGGGATGATATCGACACCAGCATCCTTCTGGATCTTCCAGTGGTCAGCTCGGAGCTTCTTGCCGGTCTCGATGAGGGCCTCGGCGGATGACTTTCCAGCCCAGTAGGACTCGGTAGCCTTCTTCAACTCACGGTTGGCTGCAGAGAGGATGAAAGAGACAAGTCAGCAGATGCAATTGGACGGCAATTGGGACCTCAATGGCCCGTGAGAGACGCGGTTGAACATACCTCCCATGCGGGGGAAACCGAGAACAGATCTATTCGAGGACGAAGAAAGACGACAACGGTTAGTACACGTACCCACTAGCAAGAACCAGGTAGACTTCTCGAGACTTACGATTGAACCATGATGAAGTTGTTTGTTAAACCTTTCTTCCTGATGAACGAAATCTTTGGAAAGGAACTGGAGATGAGGGTACGAGATGAAGTGTGGTGGAGAGGAGAGAGGAAGGGAGAGGAAGAGGGGTAGAGTTGAGAGGAGAGAAAAATTTTCGAATTAAATACACAGCGAAAGGCAATTCTATCAGCGACCCTGCAACAAGCAACAAGCATCACAGTAGATTTTTTTTTTTTAGCTCCTTCGAACTCGACCCCACCGATTTACGGTCTCGCCACGGTTTACAGCGCAACTACGGTTTCTATCGGTCGAGACACAAGCTTCAGCCCGGGGTCCCGCGTCAATTGGCACTTTGTTGAGCTGCATTTGAGGGGGGTCGGGCCAATGAGATGAGGTCTAACAGGCATATGATGGGACGAATCACATTCACCATCCACTGCAGCGATCACGAACCAGACGAGGCTTGGGGTTCGGTCCCAGTCCTGATCCATCCGGCTGCCGATATCGCGACTCACATTTTGCAAGGAGTGAAAAGACCCTGGCTCTAATTTAAGAGAGAAAAAGGCCGATGCGTGTACTTGCTTAAGCTTGTTTCGGAAATAACCAACGTCAAACTGTTGTACAGCAGCAGTATCGACAGAATCCCGGGCTCTGTGGAACTGTGATGAAGTTGGATGCATATGCAGAGTGCTGATAAGCTAGCTACCTGATAGTGGCTACGGTGGGAATAAGGGGCTACAAATGGATACCTCAGCTTTAGCATCATAGCATATCGCGCTCGCAGTTGGACCTACCCGTGTCGGCATATGTAGAATCGTTCTGCTGGTGCTCTTATCGATAAAGCTGCTCGAATGGGAAATTCCAACATCATGCAACACGCTTTTCCCAACAGTCGTTTCCTGGCGAGGAATATGATATATCATATTATGGATAGTTAGGCCTAAGCAATACTTTACGAGGACTTAAAGAGCCTTGGATCGCTTTTAAAGATATAAGGCGCCGTTAATCCATTTAAGACGGCTTATTTGCTTTTAGGGATATCTAAAGGTGGATTTACTGTTGTAGGAAAGCGTAAATTTCCCCTACCTTATATACCAGGAGGAATTAAATGACCGACATTGTATTGTTTGGGTATTTACACGGGAAATGAAGTATGCTGTGAAGAAAAGAAACCTATTTTGCTGCATATCTGCCACATTCTTCGACAGCTCGATCATGATGTACATTGCAAAAGGAGAGCACTAATGGAGAAGTCCCTACGAAATCGCTCTCGAGCTCTTATGAATTAAATAAATAAAGGTAAATGGGAGTCTGCTGAACGCACATCAATTGACCTTCATGTTGCTTTTTATTAAAGATATATATATATTATTATTTGGAGAGTATAGAGGGACGTCATCGGATGAACTGGAAAGATATCATAATTGATAATGATATTCAGTGACCAGTTGATATGCCGCCCCGCACTCCCCCGCCAGTGTACCATAAATTCGCCCCGCCCAGGCCATTACTTTTTGGTTTTTTTCCTCTTTCTTCTCTCCTCGCCTCACCCTCCCCTCTGAAGTCCACCCCATCCTTTCCAACCAAAAAACCTTTCCACCTTTCTTCCCCATCTATCTCTTCCTTCAATCCCTTCCTTCACGGCTCAACCAGTCTCCCCTTTGTTACGTTTTTTTACATACACGTCAGCACTTGCGATGGATGCGTTAAGCAGGTTGCTCGGGTGCTGTGGATGTGGCCATAGCGAGGAAAGTAGTAGTAGTAGGGGACAGCATCAGAGTCGCACTGATGCCGTCGTCATTGACAGACAACCGGGCCTGGTGGAGCCACCCATGGTTGTGCGGGTCGCGAATACCGTCCGCCAGTTCACCACACGTCGTCGTTATCCCAAGCCCACCCGGGAACAACTCGAGGCCCTCTTCCTAGAGGGGAAAGAGCTTGTTCGCCTTCAGGAGGAAGCCGAAGCCGCCGAGAAGCTCAGAAAAGAACAAGAACAACACCAAAGGTCCCAGCAGCAGCAGCAGCAGTCTCAAGATCGCGGGGCGGGTCTTCTGGCCAAAGATCCAAACCAAGATCCTACCAAGGATGCAGCAGTTGCTTCTCCACAGCCACATTCGACATACGACGGACCCTCTGACGTCTTCCTCGAGAATAATATCAACGGAAATAACAATGAGAACGGGCCGCCTCGCCCGTTACCACTCGCTCATCTTCGGCCTCAGCGTTACTTTTCTGATCCCGGGCATTACATGGGCATGCGCCATATCTCCAACCACAACGACAGACCGCTGCCGGCTCTGGCACAGATTGAAGAATACACGGCGGTTTCCGAAGCCGACACCGAAGAGATTGCTGCAATTCTGGCATCTGGCCCAGACGTTGCCTGCTTGACGCCCTCGACCAGCGGAACTCAGAGGTCCAAGAAAATGGCATTATTTTTCCAAGAGAACCGATCCGACTCCTCTTTTTATCCTTCCGACGAAGAGCCCATGGTCTATGCCTCCGGTGCTTGGGTAAACTCACTTGGATCTTGCCGGTATCCCGTCTCGTAAGTCTTAATATCTTCCATATTTCGGATTCCAAATAACAGTCATAATAAAGATGCTAATTTATGGTCATAATAGTGCACGAAGCAGGCTCGCGGTAAACAAGATCCGCAAGAATCGATCTGTCTCACCGGGAGAGCTCGCAATTCCTTCCATAATGGAGCTGCTCAGCGGGTATCGTAGCCCCTCTACCGTGACCGAGCAAATACCCCTCGAGATCGAGCCTTTGTCGCCCCAGAAGCCGGTTGAGCAGCATATCTCCGAGCTCCCGCACCCCGACGAATTCGAGCTAACAGATATTGCCCTGTTCCCCCCTCTCCCGGATACGGAGCCTGAGAACCTCAACTCACTCCCACACCCGGACGAGTTTGGGTTCGACGAGGTATTGCTCACCCCGATGGCATCTCCTCTTCTGAACCCACAACCAGATCGCCCGATCTCGCCCATATTTTCTGGTGCACCGTATCTCAAGCTTGAAATGGAGCGCCTTCGACAGCGGATTGATTCCGAGACCTTTTATAGGACTCCATGGGACAGGCCGACTCCCACAATCATCACGCCTTCTGACACAAAGCCGACCCAGAACAATCATTCTACCCTCAGGAATGGAATGTCCCGGTCAGCTCACGTCAAAAATGGCCCGCGGCATAAGGAGCCAACGTCTACATTTGGTTTCCTCACTATCGGTTCCCTGTCTTCCTTGGGCGCCTTGAGTTCACTCAGCTCGCTGAGTTTAGCCAGCAACCTCTCCGTGCAGGCTTTTGGATCGACTAACTCTGCAATCCTCTCGCAGAGTGGTCTCGAATCCGGCTCCGCCTTCTTCTCCGAGCGAGTTCTCGCAGGTCTCCTCCCTTCTACAGAAGCTGATGCACCAATTCATGATACGGTGCTTGATGCGACTGCGGGGACCTTGGCTGAGAGTCTTCGCAAAGGAAAAGAAACAATCGCGAAGAGCATTAGCGGTGGCTTTGCCACACTCTTCAGGCGATTCGGAGCTAGGACTGCTGAACTCCAGTCCGGCTCAGAGCCACTGCCAACGGCCGTCAGTGTTCCTTGTGAACCGGCCAGGTCGGCTCCTAGCTTCGTGGAGGGCACGCCAGTCCTCTCCCCCACCCCCTCGACTCTGACGCTTATGCGGAGGATCGTGGGTTTAAAGGTGTCGGGAACCCTCCGCGTCGCTAACAAAGATGCAGGCGAGGTGATGTCGAGCGGGCATGTTACCTCGGGTTACACCAGTTGCGGACCGGACGATACACCCGAGAATCCATTCGAGGGTTTCGTCTGGGATGCACCCGATGGTAAGATCCCGTGGTACTGTGACGAAAATGGGGTTCACTTTGACGATAAGGTCTCGGGTGGGTTGAGGCATTTCCCCTCCGAGTTCCTTCGTGACCCCGTCATAGTGCCATGGGAAGAGCTGTCCGGCAAGAAGCACGATCTGCCAGTGCTTCCCTCGACCACTGCTGGTCCGAAGGGCGTTCGCGTCCGAAAATTGACACCACCAGCTGCCGCTCCCTCGACTGTTACCGTTGAGGTCTCGAGCGAAATCACTTCGCCTGCAACGGCCCCGGCACCGACTGTTTCCTCTGTCGGTTGCCACATCCCATCGGGGAGCCTTCGACGCTCCTCAGGTCATGAGACACGACCCGGAATTGTGTCTAACTCGTCCTCGGTGGATTCATTCCCGAGGTACATTCCGGTGTCACACAGGGATGCTAGGCATAGCACCTGTGGTCTCGACCTGGGCCTCGAGCGGGCGTTTTACCAACGCTACGAGGACCGCATGAAGGCTGCGGTGAAGCCTTATATGAGAGGCAGACGTTCTTTCCAACGCTATTAGGGCTAGGTTGGAACACCTCATATAGGGTTTCCTCCCCTTTCTTTTTATCTTGGTCGGTGTGGGGGAGTTTCCTTTGTTCTTTCTTTTTTCTTTTCATTTTTTGTGGAGACAATCCCCCATATCTCTTCGACAGGCACTGGTTGGTCATTTGAAAGGAAGTTTCACATGGTAAGTGGCCTTGCATGACCTTAACTGGTGGTGTGGCGGCAGGCACCGGTTGATTGCGGGCCCGATCAGGTATGTTCTTACTTCCTTCTGCGGCTTCCCTTCGCTTGACCGGATATACATACCGGGACGTCCCCGTGGATGGCTTTTCCTTCCTCTTTTTCGGGGTTTCTTACTTTGCTGAAGATCGAGGTCTTTTGGTGCGCATTGGTCTCGTGGATGTCCTTTCAGTTGCGTGCTGGGGCTCTGCGATCTTAGCCATTGGTACTGGATTTCTCTCTTTGGGATGCAATTGAGAGTCTCTGGGAACGGGATCGTGAGAAGTAACTGAAGCGGGTTGAGCGGGTTTTGTATGCTCTGGTCAGCCAAGGGATGTCGCAGGTGTGAAGTGCATAATCTTGTTCCCTCTACAGTCTCTTTCTTAATCAATGGTGTCTCCCTTCTCTTTCGTCCTACGGGGTTGAAGCTCTCAGGAGTGTACATACACATGGACAAGGGGATTGGTCATACGCGTTGGTTGGAGGCTTGCTTATACAGGGTTATCATCGGAAACTTTTGTGTAGAATGACTTCCTTAACCGGGGATGTAATGCTAGGATGTGGTCGGGGTTTGTCTGAGGGGGAAATTTTGTATATAGTTTTTTTTCTGTTCGTTCTTTCGAGGTCTTTTTTTTTGTACCGGCATTCGTCTTGTATATAGTCCCTGGTCACGCTTATGCGGGGAACTCATGGGGGGAATTTCATACTTTTTTTTTCCTCGGTGAGATATTTCCCTCCCTCTGGCTACTGTAAGATGTAGATTGTAGGTTGCCTACATGGAGCGTATATTGTGTAGATGGAAGGATAGGGGACTGGGCCTGAACTATAGCCTGAACTACAGCCTGCGGCCGTCGAGTTAGAAGGTTTGATAGATTTGGTCTAGGATGTAGGATATAATTTTCTATAATGGATAGACCGTCATTTTAACTCTGTTAACCTAAATTGTCCTCTATGGACAATAGAGCATCGGTTGTTAATATATCTGATTCTTATGTGAGTATTCGGTACGAAGAGGCTTACTTGTATTCCACGAAAAGAAACTTCCAAGAGCATATTCCGACCGTTTCTAGCCGCTGTGGGTCTCCACCGCAATTCTGGCAACTCTTAACCAGAGTCTGCATAATGTACATTGACAAGGCTTAAGACTCTTCAACTCCGTCGGATCTTGAAATCCTCAACTTCAGTCTCCATCCCCGCAGCGCCAGATATCGCCACCGCTGCCAGCCGCTTTGATATTTTACCTTCTCCGTCCTTTCCTTTTTCTCCATCCTCATCATCTGGTACCCCTTCCTTCAGTATGTTTTCCAAAATCTTGACCTTCGCCTTCCCACGCCTGATCCTGTCATCGACCTCCTCTACGTCATCTTCTTCGTTACGGATAGGTGGGTTTGAGGTTAGGGTCTGCAGGACTTGAACGTGTTTCACCTGCCGTGGGTTTGTGAGAGTGGATAGTTTGGAGGATATGCGATGTTCAGATGTTTCTTTTCCTTCCTTTTCTTTTTCTTCTTGTGATGCCGCTGGCTGTGACGATTGGGAGATAGAAGACGTGGGAGGTATTCTGGCTTGCCAGACTTTTGTCCGGCCTTTGATCATACCCAGGCAGACATACTTTTCGAAGCCCTTTTCTATACCGAATGCGCGTCCTTCGAGACGACCTGCGGTCGCACCAGCGAGGGTGCCTTCTTGGTGGCCAAGGGTGTAGTACCTGTTTTTGTTGTGGCAGGTGTTTGTGTTGGGTCAGTTGTATTCTGTTTTTTGGGGCTTTGCGTGTGGCGGAGGGGGTTTTTTGTGTTATGTGGCGGGGGAAGAAGGAGGAGGATCTATGAAAAGGGAAGAAAGAGGGGTTTACGTACTCTTCCTCGAGGTTGAGGACTGCGTCGAAGAGGTCAGTCATGGGAGAGGGTTTTTTTCAATGTAGTCCGCTGATTTGCTATGTTTTTATATTGCACTATGCTATGCTATGCCACTCGGACCTTCGGAGCTTCTCTTGTTCGTGGTTGCAGTTTTTGTTCGAATTCACGTTTGCGGCTCTGTTT